>CM076582.1:1458004103-1458071444 GCA_034641835.2 Pinus albicaulis
AAAAATTACAACAAATTAAATAACTAATACGCGAAAGAATATTGTTACGTATATAAACAAATCAATGAACATGTAATTTACCAGATAAAACTCCTAAGCCCAGGTAATCATTTGTCGTGTAAGAACATATGCCATACAACGTAAAACTCCTCACTACTGTGATGGTTCTTGATAAATCGTATACATTTATCCCATCTCGTAATTCCTTCAATTCATCTACTAGTGGTTGTAAGTAGACATCCATATTCTTCACGTGTCTTCTACAAGGGACTATGAGAGCCAACATAAGATGTTCATTATTCATGGACAACCATGGGTGGGTATTGTTATTGATCACTACTACAGGACAAACATAATTGTTGGTGTTTTGGAGAGAATATGGGTTGACGCCATCCATGGCTATGTTGAGTCATATACTTCGTACTTCATCCTTCAATTTTTCGGGCCATGCATCCTCTATATGCTTCATGGCTATTGAATCAATTTGGATTCGCATAACTCCCAACTCACTTTTGTGTGAGACATGCCATCCCTGCAACATAGCTAATTATTTGCAACGAAAGAGCCTCTGAATCCTTGGGATTATAGGCATGTGCCTCAATATCTTAAAAGGAGGACCACGTGATTTACCCTTCTTTTTTTATTTATCATACATGTCATGCCCACATTTCGAACATATCTCTTTTTCTGCATATTCTCCTCTATATAGAATACAATCATTTGGACATGGATGATATGATATGTACTCAACACCCAACATTTTCAACAATTTATTTTGCTCTTTGCAACTACCGGGCAAGACATTATCACTTGGAAAAACCTTATCTTTGAATAACCTGTAGTTGGTGATCATCATGGAAAATATTAAATGTACATTAATTCTGCTATAATTATTAACGTTCATAAAATTGGCCATTTTTTATGCTTATTGTGTGATTATATTTCTCATTTCTCAAATTTATATAAGGGAGGACTTTATGGTAACTTGCATCAAAATTTCCAAAACACATGCATTTGGTAAGACAAACTTTACTTTCAAGTTGTACAGTAAAATCATTGTCCCCAACTAGATAGAATTTGATTGACTGCCAGGTCCAAAGAGAGGGGTGGTGGAAGCAAATTTAAGGCTTTCGAAAAAGGTGTCAGCGATATGAGCATCATCCCTTAGATGATCATCGTTTTGGAATGCATCTAAAAATATTGTCTCCATGTTAGTCGTATCCCTTAAGTAATCATCCATACCAACCTCTATTTTATTGCCTCCATTGCAAGCTTGTGAAGAACTACTATTGATATAGTCATTCCTAATTGGTGAATCTAGACATAGCGGAAATTGAATTGGTGGTTGATTCAACCATTCTTGGTATCGTTCCTCTCTGATTTTTTCTCTTAATTCAGCCTTCTCTCGATTTGAAATTGTCGTGGGTTGCAACAGAAGATGATAGGTAGATTGATCATCATCACTAGAATCCTAATAATTTCAAAAAATATATTTGAAAATGATTAGTACAAAATATATGATATTAATTAGTAAGAACATTGACAATGCATGATTAATTTGTTTGACATTGAAATTAATAATTACATTAATATACCAAACAATTATTATTACCATCATTGTCCCAGGATTGTGGCTAGAAGATGCAATATTGTTACAATTGGCAAGGTGAAGGAGATGTCCATTTTCATCTACCAAAATGTGTCTTGCAGTATGTTTCTCCTAGTAAGAGCTTTTGACGTTTTGGAGCTGTTTGATTATTTTGTGCATCTGAACTGGATTCTGGATCTGCATGAACCTACAAATCTGTATACATTATAAATTATATTAAGCTGATTGACATGGATAAAAAACATAAATTCAATTAGATAATGAAAATATAAATAAAATATGAAGTAAATATTACACCTCGAGATGGTTAGGGAGAACTCCGCAATGGACTTTGAGAAATATTATGGAACAAGCTGGATTTTGAAGAATTGTCCATTCGATATAATTATGATATTTTCTCTGTGCATTTGAGAAAAATGAACAATAAATTTTAGTGCACACACCTAAAAGTAATTTCAATTCCTTAAAAATGGACTTATTGTTATCAGTGCCTATGTACAAATAACCACACTGGTGCAGTTTTATTTACTCTGTATAAGTTCCATGTTATTAATTGATGCACCGGTGCGGTGTTATTAATTGACGCACCAGTTATGAAAAGCCGCAAATAAAAAAAACGCAACTTTACTTTTTTTAAGTAAAAAAAAAAACAGTAAATTGAAAAATGGGTGGAAAAATATTTTCGAAAATCAAATTTCATAAAAAAATTCTTTAAATACTAAACACTTTTCATTATTTCAATATTTTTGCAAAAAATTTCAACCAGAGATTTTCAGGAGACATACCTGGAGCAAGAGAGCACAAGAGCACTGTGGAACAGTGAAATACTTTCGAACAAAAGTATTCAAACAATCAGAATTCTGAACCTCTGGTGATTGAAACCCTATAGCATAGAATTTAAAATGATGTCGTGATTAAATTTTGTTTTTTTTTTTACATTTTCTATAGTATTTTTTACAAGTAAGTAAAAAAATTCAATTTTTTTTTCATTTTCAGAAACAAAAAAAAACCCATTTTTACCCTAAACCCTTCATTTTTTTTGTTTCTATGATTTCAGAATTAGGGCTTTTCATTCTAGATTTATAGGGTTTGTATATATATATATATATATATATATATATATATATATATATATATATATAGGCCTATTACATCCAACCCATAGGACGACTTGCATAGCTGGATCCCAATCCATGTTGGCCCTTGCATGAATTTAAAAAAAAAAAAAAGATTTTTTTTAATCGGTGCGTCTTGTGTAACCTAACGCATTGGTGCATTGGCTTATCCCAACACACCGTGCACGTACTATTTGATAAAATTTTTTTTTTTTTTTTTTAATTTATGCCCCATATGTAAAATAGGGCACTGATGCGCCATTTCATTATAGCGCACCACTCACGTACTATTTGGCAAGAACAAATTTTTTTTTTTGTGTTAATCGGTGCACCATGTAACATATAACACACCTGGTCTCCTAGTTTAAAAAAATCACCGTATGGTGGTCCCTTATTTGCATAGGGCATTTATAAGAATAGGCTGAATCGCCCCCTCCATGACACCATATGCTACAAAAACTAACACTAGATAATTTTTATTATTTTGTCTGTGTTAATCAGTGCAGTGGTTAACATGTAACACACAGGTGCTCCTTGTTGACATAGAGCACTGTACGTTGTTTTATACTGTTTGGGCGATGCGTTTATAAGACAACCACACACCGATGTCAGTGCATACACCATGAAAAGCGCACCGGTTTTTTGATTTTTTTTTAACTGAAAAGTTGAAACTTTATTTATAAAATATATTAATGAATGATATGGTACAAGTTTCATATTGATAAATAAATGGCTGACAAGATATCAAGTAACAAAAATACTGATAACACATCAAGAAAAGCAAAAAACACAAGTTCTTTGTAGATTCTGTACAAAAAATATTATTTTTGAACTATATGTAAGTTTAACTAATATGTATTATTACTGTGTATCATGCAAAGCCCCAAAATGATGAAGCTCGATAAGATTATTTCTAATCTAGGACTAGAAGAGCGTAAAAGCTCAATGGAAAAATTACAAAAGGACGAATCATGTGAATGAAAAAATACTATCGATTCAATATAAGTTTCATTTTTTAATTTTCATTAATAATATACTTAAAATTATAAGATAACATGTTTCAGACAATCTATTAATTCACATATGTTTAATGTTCTACAGGGACCAACAACTGAGAAAATGAATGTTTTTCTAAGAAAAGAAAAAAATAGAACACGCAAATGAAAATGAATTGCTCCTTAGCTCATCTAGAGTGGTTTTGGAAGTTAACGAAATGGGGAAAAACTTTTACAAATGTTTGAGGGACCTAGTCGAATGAATGTATAGACATTATTTCCACTTACAATAGAAAAATCAATCGAATGATTCCAAGAACCAAATTTTATCTAAACTAAAGAAAGAGTTTTGAGAGAATTGGTCACTGAGACATGTCAGACTTTTAATAGCAAAAACATACAACAACAAAAAATAAGGAATGAAAAAGAAAAAAGTAATATTCATTTAAATGTTTTTCTAGAATTATTTATAAATATCACTTTTGTTATATTTACATTTCATATAGCAATATAAAAATTAAATAGTTTATTGTCATGTTACATTTTCAAGAAGATTATGAAAATCTCAAAAGATGTACGAGTTGATATCATAAATATGCCAGTAAAAATTTCCAAAAAGGTGTACAAGGAGATGGTCAAAGAAATGGAAAAAATTGCATCGCTTGAGGAGCCATCTCAACAACAACGTCCTTCAAATGTAATATGTAATCATTGAATTTTTCGATCATTGGGTACAATAAATAAACAATTTAGCATTAAATATTAATTGTCAAATATTTTCTGACAAAAAATAAAAGAAAATGGAACCTATTCAGCACACAAAATAGGACAACAAGGAAGAAAATGGTTGATATCTAAGTTTGTGAGTAATTGTTACTTATAATAACTTAACTAGATCTCATTTTTGTATATTTCAAGTGGTTTCACAAAAATCCATTGAATGTCTTCAAACACGGGCTAACATACAAAGAGAACCTTTAAACGAATTGATTGACATTGGGTTAAATATGGATTGTGAGTATATATTGGCATATCATAAATTAATTGTGGAATTTGTAAGCATTTATCGATCTTGTTTTAATTAGCTCTGTCTATAATTAATGAAACAAAAAAATATTTTATATTAAATATATGATTTTTTATGGAGTATAAAACTTGCAGGAAACAAAGTATGGAACTATGCCAACAGATGAAATCTTGAAAGATGACATACTACATGGTTTTAGAAGAATGTGTATAGTTCATGAGTCAATTTTTGCTATGGTACGTAATTTCTTTTCGAATTACGTTGATGTATATTATTTAATATTGCAATTTTCATTATTCTCACCAATGTATATACACTCGTTACAATTTATTTTTATGTTTGTAGATGAAAGGTGAAGAAGAAGAAAACATTCAACACCATGAACAAAACATTCCTGAAAATAACCCAAGTCATGGAAGTAGCTCGAGTAGTGACAACAATTCAAGTGAAGAATGATGATCATTATGTTTGGATATCAAAGAAAGGCATTGTATTTTTTGAAATATTTGTCTGTGAAATCATACATTTTGTTTAATGTAATAAACATAGTGTACCAACTGAAAGACAAAGGGATACCAATAACTGTCTTATTTTGTATGACAAAGACTTTCTTATATATATATATATATATATATATATTTGTTAATTTATTCTATTGCGTTCTCCATTGTCGCTGTGAAATGTAACATCACTGATTAAATTTATGGATGAATAAATATTATAATGAAGAGATGTGAAATATGATGATATGATATAACAAATTAATATAAACATCACATTCAAATACACTAATAAAAATTTAATTGATATGAATATTGTTATAATATATGTGTCTTCTTTTAATGAATAATGAATTTTCAAAAATCACAATAATTATGATATGATATAACAACTTAATCAAAACATCACATTGAAATGCATTAATAAAAATTTAATTAATATAAATACTATCATAATATGTGCTGATTTTTGATGAATAATAAATTTTAAAAAATCACAATAATTGCACTGTCACAGGTCGATGTTTCTAAAAAATACAAAATGCACACTGGTGCATGTTAGTTACTGTACACCGGTGTGTTTTTATGATAAAATGCACTAGTGCATTTCAACGACCTATGTGCACCATGCAAATATCAATACGAATTAGAACAATCAGTGTGTTTGTCTGATACTGTGCACCAATGCGCTTCTATAAGACTACGTACCAGGGTGTTGATACGACATATGGGCACCGCATAAATCCCAATACAAAATAGAATGGCCCCATGCGTTGTATCACATATAGTGTGCCCAATGCAGTTGTATACTTTTACTGCCTGGTGCATGTCGACCATCTATATGACACGCACCGGTGCGTTGAAACCTTAGTAGCGCACTGATGAAAAAAAACATCTGTAATAACCTTCAGCAACCCAGGTTTTTTTAGTTGTGTTGAAATTTCGTTAAAAGCTCTACCAAAATCTCCATTACCAAAAATGGATGTTGTAGCAAATGTTTTTTTGACAATTTTGGCGAATTTTATAACACTGAAAACCTCCTTTATAACCTCCACTCGATGGTCTTTTCTTTGTAGTGAAGAGTTGAAAAAATGTCTAGCTTCCTTTGAATAAAAATTGAGACTTGAAAAAATAGAGAAAGAAAGAATTTGAACATTGAAAGTAATGTAGAAAAAACAGTGAAATAAAAAATTTGGACATTGAAAGGAATCTGGCAAAAACAGTGAAGGAAAGAACATGATGAATTGATTTCTCGTTCCAAAATGAAAGAGATTTCTTTTTAAACAAGAGGGTAGGTTTTTTTTTGTATTTTAAGTTTTTTATATTATTCATAATTAATAGATTTTTAAATTAAAAAAAAAAATCAATAACATATATTATTGTTATGGTTATAAGAAAAAAAAAAAAATCTAAATACCAAAATAGAAAAGAAAATCAACAAAATATATTATTGTTATCGTTACATGAAAAAAATACATTCCTAATATACATATTAAATTTTTTTTGTAATTGATAAAATTTCATCCAAATTTTAACGCCATCCAAATTCGAATTCGAATTGGATTTTTAGCAAGATTTCCTTTGTGAATATATGTCCCCAAACATGCAGGTCGAAAGATGATTATCCTTTATCGATGGAACGGATTTTCATTTTTATAACGGTTCGAATTGGATTTTTAGCAAGATTCCCTTTCTGAATATATGTCTCCAGACATGCAGATCGAAAGATGATTATCCTTTATCGATGGAACGGATTTTCATTTTTATAACGGAAAGGCTGACCGTGTTCGTAAATTTACTTTCTTGGTAATACTTATATTTGAATTTTAAAATCTTGAAAATTCGTTATTTTAACTATATTGGTTCAGATTTTATATATGTATAAAAGTTATTGTGCTTTTATTTGGGAAAAATATAAAAGATTAAGATCTCAAAATAGCATGTTTGACATAGAAAAAATACGAGAATTTTCATACAAAATGTAGTTAGTGAGCGAAAACTTAATGATTCCACCCTTTCTTTGACAATGTTGTTAAACCGCAAATCATCCAACACACTTGGAAACCCTAAATGATGTTATCGAGAGGCTTTCTTTAATAGAATTTGTAAAATTTTGTGGCTGCAACCTTTAATTTCATAAGGATTTATTGTATATTTGGGGTACCTTATAACTCTGATCGGGTATAAAAATATATTAATATAGTAATAATTTGTAGTTGATTTTATTATATAATAAATTATTAGTTTTTCATTTATTGAAAAGTTAATAACGTATAATTAATTGAGATTTTTTTTTTTTTTTCGAGTTAGTTAAATATAGCATTATCATGATAAGCGGGTACAGATTTTTTTTTTTTTTTTTTAACATTTCAGAATTTTTTTTTATGATAATTAATTTTTGAGAAAGTCATTTTATAAAATTTATAATAATACATTTTTTTTAAGTATATAATATATTTATATTTATGTTTGGTAATATAGATCTATTTTAATTATGGAATTAGTAGTTTTTGAAAAGTTAAAATGCATAAATGAATATAACACCTTGAAATATTTTAATCATCAAACTTATATTTTTCATTTCATGTATATTATATATAGATAGCTTTTACCTAAGTCATATGTAATATATACATAATTAATATTGAAGTATTATATATATATATATATATATATATATATATATATATATATATATATATATATATATATGAATGAATTTACATCTTTTGCTACAAATGTAACACCCATTAATCTAAAAATTAAAAAAAAAAATCTAGCATATACGCAATACATTACATCCATGCACAAAACATAATATTAAGATCAATACCATCTTGATCGCTTTGTTGCCGCAACGTGGTTCATTGGATGTATTTGTCCTGACAGCTCCCCACGGGAAAATATTGTTCCTTGATGTCATCTCAGAATGAATTCCAAGTGTGTGTGACTGAACAAAATGAGAGTTCTTTCTCATCCCTATATTCACACTAGGTTTCCCACCAAACATGTGGGGTGGATTTGAGGAGCGCAAAGGTAATAGTTTCTCGATCAGAGAAATCATGGGCCAAAAAATACCCTTGCAAAAAATTCAACCATCTATCTACAGTGTCTGTGTCTATTTTTCCCTCAAATATGGGAATGTCAAAGTTGAAATGTACCTTGAAAGGAGTGGTGCCTCTAGAGTGGTCATTGGATGAAGATGGATTGTTGGTGGGTAGACGTTGAAAGATATGAGAAAAGTTATCCATCATCACGTTCCTTTGTTTCTCGAGGAGTATTTTGATAGGATTGCCTTATCCCTCATATTTTTTTTCTTCCTCCATGGGAGGTCGTCAAGGTTTACGACACTGATCTTGCAAAGGTTCAACTAGATCAAGCCCTAACTCCTTATACCCCGACCTTGTTGGGGACATGCAAAGAAATATCGAGAAAGAGCAGACTGTTCTAATTCCACTGATCCGAACTTATGCTGGAATGCAATAAAATACATAAATAAACATAAATGCAGATATCCAATAGGAATAACACTTCATTTCATTAATATCAAATATTGAAAAAAAAATGCTTCTAGACAGAATGGAAAATAGGCTAGCTCGGGTGATGGTAGTTTATCCCTGAGAAGAGATGTGGTGGCTACATGCCTTCAAACATTGTTACAATGAGGTTCAATGGCCTTTTTATTATTGAACAATAAGGTAAAACCCTAAAAAACCAAAACCCTAACCCGAGTAGATGTAACACCAAGAGTTTATGGGCCCCGTTGGGGTTAGTTGGGCAGCCAACTTCCTAGGGTCATAACTTGGTCATATTATTTTTGTTTGGCACGTATGATACCTCGTTGGAAAGATATCTCCAAGGAATACAACCAATAGCATGGATAATATGAAATAATCAAATCAATCCTGCTAAAAAAAAACGTCACTTAGGGCCTCAAAATGACTCCAAAAATTCAAGACCCGAAAAAGTTCTAAAAATAGTAAAGAAGAAAAATGATGAATTTGACTAGGTGGAATAGGTGAGATGCACCCAATATCTACCTGGAATATGTTGAGATTCAACAAGAAAATTTCAGCACCCACGCATAGTGCATTAAGCACCTAGACTAGGGTGGGGCCCACAAGTGGTAAATTTGGTGCATATCTATTTTAGTTATCCATTAATTAAGATGGACAATAAAATGTAATCTAGTCTCAAAATAGCTTGTAATAGTTAAGTGACAGTGATAAACTTAGTTAGCTCATGAATTTCGAGTTAGTGGTAGTTGGTGAGGCATGCAGAGTAATTCTCATTGTAACAGAGTTCGAAGTGCAGTGGTGCATTAGTTAATGTACTTTGTATTCATTTTAACTTAGATAAGTGATTTAAACTCATTTGTGCTAGTTGTAATTGTTTGATACACTAGTAAGAGATCAAGTGAATTAAATATTAATTAATTCAGAATTAGTGATCTCACATGCAACTGAGGATTTATTATTATTAGCTGCATGTATGTCAGATCCAGTGGAGACCCAGTCAAGATCTAGGTGAAAGGGAAGTTGACTATAAGTTGTAGGATTATTGGGTTGCACCCATGCAACCAAATACCCATTGGAGTGCTCATGATACTTGGGTAGTTAAGGAAGGCCAAAATTGCTATTCTTTAGGGATTGCATTGATCAGGGACTACGCAAGCAAGGAAGGTTGTCTAGAGGCAGTAAATTGGCTAAGTATTGGTTAATTTTTAGGTATGACAGTGTGAGAAAATTAGCTAAGTATAGGAGGGCTGTAGTGAGAAGAGTTGCACGTAATTGTTTCATGATCCATGTTGAATATACAATATAATATATTGGGGTTTTGAGTAGAAAAATTTCCCCAACAAATTATATGTGTTGTGGTTTAATTTGATTCTTGTTTACTTCATGTGATTGCACTACAAGGAAAAGACCCTCTGGCAGATGTTTTTGAGGAAGCCCTTATAAAAATACCCCAAACATCCGTTTCTAGTGAATATTACTAGAGGAGGTTATGGAGCGGAGGTTTTTATGGATGTTTTCCATCTGGTGCGCTTATAATAGTAAACCGCACTAGTGCACTCAACAAGAGAAAGCACCAGTGCACACAAAACATTAGCACACTGGACACCATGCGTTCCATACACACCCGCCTAGTGCATCATATTACTGTAGCGCACCGGTGCTTTACAACTCTTCTGCACTGGTGCATCATAAAAAATCGTGCCAAAAATGAAATCGCTTGATGCGGTATTAAGAAACCGCACTGGTGCACCCATAAAAACCACGCGCACTGGAACACAGTTAAATAAAAAAAATATTACAGACAAAAAACCTCATTATTCACTTTTCTTAGTGCTCCAGAGCTCTCAAGCACTGGTGCAATTTACCTTGTCTAAGCCACCCTGACATCGGTGCTCCCATTGGACCCATTGCATGCATTGCTATTGTGCATTGCCCACCAATCTCCAACTTGAATTTTGCAAAAAGATGCAAAAATTTTATTTTTCAAATTCTACAACCAATATGCCTCCTTCACGACCAACTCTACATGTATTTTTCTTGTTTTTCCATAATTAAGCCTTTTAGCGGATTAGAATTTCAAATAACCTTAAAATTAACCCTTTAAAAGAAAAGAAAAAAATTGTTGCGCGATGCGCTCAAGCCGTTCGGCTAGCACCAGTTTGCAGTGCTTCCTGTAAATTTATAGGCCGCACTCCAATCGATGCTAACGGTATCTACACCAATTACAGGGTGGTACCAATAGGCACACCGTATAGGTTACAATGTGGAATAGCGACAACATGGTGCGTTGACGAAAATTTATGCCTCGGGGCGGGTAATTTTGTCAGCGCACCGCATTCCTCATTTGGACAAGGTCAACGATGCATCCTAATAAACCGGTGCTAACGGTATATGCACCAGTTCCGGGGCAGTACTGATGGCGCACCATGTTATTTTAAAAAATTTTAAAAAGTGCGGTGCGGTCGGTTACCCGGCCGCACCCTTGACCTAGTGGAATAGAGGAAACGCGGTGTGGTGACTTAAATATCTGCCCTGGGATGGGTATTTTTGTCAGTGCACCACTTTCCGTATTTCAACAGGGTTGACGGTGAAGCTTGGTAAAAAATCGCATCATTGAGTATGTAATGATTGCAGGAGGTCAGTCTGCTGACTTAAATATATGCCCTGGGGCATAAAGTTTAGTCAGCGCACTGCACTCCTCACACCGTGCATAGTCAACTGTGCACTACAAATTTTCTGGAGCACCACCTCTGGTGCATTTCATATTGTCAGGTGCACTGTCATTGGTGCGCTCATAAAAAGACGCACCGATACTGGTGCATGACTGTTTTTTTTTGGTGCACCGACTGTTTATTTGTTTTGTTTTTCCAAACAAAATTATGTATGTATATTTCTAAATACATGTCTCATTTAATAAAAAAATTGTATTTAATATGTCAATATTTCTGAAACGTGAAAGGAGAGAAGAGGGGGAACAACAACAACAACAGGCGAACTAGTATAACATGCTTCGCCTGTGGGAGGAACGAGAGAGGAAGGGAGATGCGTACCCTCGCCCTATTACAACAGCTACCCAGGGGCTCCTAAGGTGGGTAGGCCTCCTGAAGTTCTATGAGGAGGCTACTTCCCTAAAGGGCCATGGTTTGTTTTTGAGACATCTTATCCGAAGGTAGAATGTCCACCAACAAGCTTTCCGGGTTGGTCGTAACCAGTGGTACACGCCCACTGAGGAGAATATATATTTCATTACAGGGCTATCGAGGAGAGGGGTGGATTTTCCCTCGTTCCGAGAGGTTCCAGCTGGCTATGTAGCAGGAAGTCAGTTAGTGTACTCCAAGAGATACATTGGAGCATCAATACTATCTCCTTCATATTTCTAGGTTGCTAGAGGTCAGTTACATATTGGTGCATTTGGTAGTGAGGAGGTGCAGTACCTGTCACTTCTCATTTTGACCATTTCACACAACACCAATAACGGGCAACGCATTAGTTACTCGCTTCTATATTATGTTGATTCTTTAGTACAAGAGCCATGACTTGTTACGTGGTCTGCCATTTTTTTGTGGCAGTCCTGTACAGCCTTAGATAGATGTCGTGCTCATGCACAAGGGAGGGTCAACTTCCCTTTTGCTTCAGATATTTTTTGTTTATTTTTTGATAGGTTTCTAGAGACGAGGCCTAATTTTATTCAACAGCCTCATAGGCCAATGTTCGAGGCACATATGCACATGTGGGGGAAGATGATGCCCAACAGGGGAGAGAGTGTGTTTCCATCGAGGATATCGAATGATGCACTGGAGTTGTTAACCAATGTTGACGAGAATCCCTTCATTATGGTACCCTGTCATTATGCAGGTTTGGATTGGCGAGGGTGTGCCAACATCCTCTTCATATCTGATGAGTCACCAGATGATAGAGGTAATATTACTCTTTTATTTAAATTTATTCTAACATGTTCTTTAAATTGTTTTTATTAAATTATGTAATGAAATTGTCTAATTATTGTTGTGTACTTATATATATTTTGCAGACATTGGGTCTTTGGATGACGAGGACATGTCATCACCACCACATGATCCAGGCCGTGTGGAATACCTTGATGATGATCAAGGCCAGCTTGATAGTAGATACAGGATGGAGTTGGGCAACCAACTCACTGCATTTATTTTTAAGGCAGGCATTAGGCCCGCTCATATGAGAGACATACTGGCGGATCGTAGGCTATTACGGATGTGGAGAGGCATGTTGTGTGACATGTTCAGACTGATGCGGCATGTCATAGGAGATATGACCTTGGTTACGCAGCTGAGGAGGACCATTGCACGTTATAGGCATGTTCAAGATGCAGCTCATGGTCGACAGTCCGTGAGCGAATCATCATCTCATGTTCGTTCACCTTGCATTATGCCAGATGAGCATCCTCCAATGGCATCTAACAACAGTGATCATAGAGATCAGGCTTGACCATCAGCTACGTCCAGTCAACAGCTTATAGCATCCATCAGTACTCAGGATCATGAGCAGGTTGGACCATCAACCGTCGAGGCTGCACCATTGACTAAGCATGCCTCGAATAATACGGTTATATTTGATGATGTACCACTAGCTAATATATGACATTTATATTAAAGTTGTATATTTTTGACATTATATATATATATATATATATATATATATATATATATATATATATGGTCCATGTATTTTATGTTCATGTTGCAATTGTACTTAATTTACATGTCCGTGATCATCATGATGTGTATATTGTTAGTCATGTTAGATATGTTAATTTAATGTGCAACTTGCAGATAGATGTGTATGTGATAGCATGAGTTATTTGACATGAGATGTATATTTCATGTTTAATGTGTTGTGATGATGCTAATATATAATGTTAAGTGTGTTTTGTTAGATGATCATGATCATGATGATGTTAGCGATTTTGAATGTGTTTTTAGTCAAATATGATTTTTGTACGATGGTTATCATGAACATGATGTTTATTTATTAATTTAATATTAAATGATCATGATATTGTAAAATTGTTATAATATTTGTAATTCTAATTGTATGTAAAATTTTAATTGTAATTGTAATTATATGTAAAATTCTAAATTTGTAATTGTAATTGTATGTAAAATATTTGTGAAATTTTAACTGTATTAATGTGAAAATTTGAATTGTTTTAATCGGAAATGATTTTATTAAAATTTTTAAATTTGTAAAATTTTAAATAATTGTAAAATAATAAATCTAGAATTATATGAATTATTGTAACATAATAAAGTTTAGAAAATAATGCAAATAAATTCATGTACTTTAGAATTATCATTATTTTATTATGATCTTAGATACAAAAAAAAAAGAACTAATTTATACAGTACGCCATTGTTTTTGAGATCAACATAACTGCAAATTATCAAGTGAAATATTGATTTTAACATTAACACAATGCAAATTACCAATCAATTCAAACTACATATATATTATAATGTTTCAAAAAACTCATCTTAAAAAGTATAAATATTGATGAAATAACACATGTACCATATCACTCTCGATTCTCATGATCACCCTCATTATCTTCTAGCTTGCATGGCATGATAACACCATTGTTCTCAAAAATATGTTTTGATCTAGGGTTATGTGTCAATATGAACCACCAATCCCTATACAACACATCTGTGTAAAAAAACACCTGGTTGTAGTGTTTGGGGAAAACATAGGGCTCCTTAGCTTCATCCCACATCTTTCTAGAGTTGATACATATCAGCCTGCTATCACGATCTTCCTTTACATTATTCTGATCAAAGGTGTCCCACCACTTGCACCTAAAAATAACACATTGGAAAGAAGATAAATCCATTTCAATGATCTCTTGTATCTTTCGGACGTAACCTAATGTCCCTCATACTAGTTTTTTTATCATGGTGACTAGATCGACTAGATTAATCGAACTCGACTTCCACTCCACAGTATTGTGTGATGTTTCTAGCATCGGAATTTTCTGTGCAAAAATGGTGTCCATATGCCCACTTAGATGGGAAAAATGCACCTATTATTAAAAAGTTAAAAAAATCAAAGTGTCATGTGTCTTATAATAACCCAATAGTTAAAATAGGAAATATAGATGTCCTATAAGTTTAAAATTTACATATAAATTAAAAATATTATTACTAAGTTTCTAAACCCAATCCCTATGTTTAGCGCATCCTCTTCTTCACGCGGCTAACAACTGGTTGCACTGTATTTCTCTCTGAATTGGTCAGCAACCCAACTTTTGGGGCATATTTTTGGCATATTTTCTTTTAAATGATCGGGATAAGGCACACTTCTACCATTCAACCATCTAAATTCTTTCCTGCCACTATCCCATTTCATCCTTTTTTGTTCGTACAATGTGACCCATGGTTGTGTCGCTTCAGAATTGTAAAGAACGAATTTATTCATTGCTTCAATTTATGCATTCACTGATGAAATCAAACCAACATTATATAGTACTTAGAGATAAAAATATACATTATATTGAATTTCAACATGAATATTAACTTTTTGTAAATTTTAGAAATTATAAGTCGCTTACTCTTTATCAAGCGCTTTTTTCCACTCGTTTGGAGCAACTCCCCTTCTCTTTTATCTTCATCCCTTTCATTGTACCAAATCATCACACCTGGTCTATTTTCAATCTTCTTGATGTACTCACTGGCATAATAGAAAGACTCATACGATATGTACCACTCTACGATACACCCCTTGGGTTTTTCCCTTTGTCGAACAAAACCTTTCAATTGCTTCATGTACCTCTCTTAGAAGAACATCCAATGACAAGAAATCACCCCAACTAATTCAACCTCATCTACTAGGTGGATTAGAAGATGAACTTGTAAGTCCATGAAACTCGTCGGCAGTTCCTTCTCAAACATATAAAAAATATAAACTATATCTTGACGCCACCATGGTATTCTAGCCACATGAATCTCCTTTGATGTGATCCAACACACAAATGCAGATAATTTAGATATGGCATGTCCTAGGTCTTGAGGGAATTCATGTTTCACACACCCATGCACGAACAAAGGATAATGACACTGCAAAGTTATAAACGCATGCAATAATATACAAAATTAGTTATGTTTTATGATCCCTGCATGGGAGAAAATTTATTAATATAAAAAATAATAAAATCATGCTTTTGACATTATACGTACTCTTAGAATATTCAAATGGTCATGCGATTTCAACCCGGACAAATGGTCATCGACGGTCAAGCAGTGTCATAGTGAAGACCCATATGAAGTTGGCACCCTCACACCCATTATAACTTCATTTTCCAAGGAAATATCATATTTTTTTTAAATCCATGGGACATCACCTTCTTTGAAAAACCATGAATTAGAAGGACCAGCGCCTGCCTCTGATCCCGTACTTTCTAATCATATTGGCCAATGTTTCTTTTTAGTTTTTGAAGTAATAAGATCTTTCCTAATAGCCAATGTGTCACTTTGTTTCGATGATATGTGCCTCCATAAAGAAGATGAAACATCTTTAAATATATGCATGGGATCTACTAAGTGGGTAATATTAATATGCTCCCAATATGGGAGGTTATAAAAGATAGATTTCCTTTTCATCCCAATGGGAAATTTCTCAACATAGGTGTCGAAGAATTCTGGATCATTGAACATAGGCTCCCCATTTGAATCGAACATTTCTATGAGCTCCTCCTTATCTCTCTCATATGCTCTAAGCCATTCTGTTGGTGTCATTATTGGAGGCCTTTGGGTTCTCTCTCATTTATCATTTAAAGCGGATGCTTCTCTTCTGTAAGGGTATTCTTCTGGGAGGAATACCTTGGAGCAATCATACACTAGTTTTTGTAGGTCCTTCGACCATCTAGCTTTCAGAGAAGGTCCATAAAATTTACATCCAAAATATCATTTTCTTACAGGACCTGTGAGATTATTGTATACAATTAATACACATGGCATGTTAAAGAATATCATGAAGATCAGAACAAATATTACAACGAATTAAATAACTAATATGCAAAATAATATTGTTACGTATATAAACAAATGAATAAATTAAACATGTAATTTACCAGAGCAAATTCCTAAGCCTAGATAATCATATGTCATGTAAGCACATATGCCATACAACGTAAAACTCCTCTCTACTGCGATGGGTCTTGATACATTGTATACATTTATCACATCCCATAATTACTTCAATTCATCTACCAGTGGTTGTAAGTAGACATCCATATTATTCACTGGTCTTCTACCAGGGACTATGAGAGCCAACATAAGATGTTCATTCTTCATGTACAACCATGGGGGGGTATTCTTATTGATCACTACTATAGGCTAAACAGAATAGTTGGTGTCTAGAGGGAATATGGGTTGACGCCATACATGGCTATGCTGATTTGTAGACTTCGTACTTCATCCTTGTATTTTTCGGGCCATGTATCCTCTATATGCTTCATGGCTAGTGAATCAGTTGGGATTCACATAACTCCCAACTCAATTCTATGTGAGGCATGCCATCCCTACAACATAGCTAATTATTTGCAATGAAAGAGCCTTTGAATCCTTGGGATTATAGGCATTTACCTCAATATCTTAAAAGGAGGACTAGTATGTGATTTACCCTTCTTTTTTGATTTATCATACGTGTCATACCCACATTTCGGACACATCTCTTTATCTGCATATTCTCCTCTATATATAATACAATCATTTGGACATTCATGATATGATATGTACTCAACACCTAACATTTTCAATAATTTCTTTGTCTCTTCGTAGCTACCGGGCAAGAGATTATCACTCAGAAGAACCTTATCTTTGAATAACTTGTAGTTGGTGATCATGGAAAAACATATTAATAAATGTACATCAATGTCAATATAAACAGGGAAAATTTTAAGAACCCCCCTAAATTTATATGTATAATAAATGGGAGAATCCCCATGATACATAGGAAAAATGGAAGGTGATTTTATTAATAATATAATATGTATATATAATTTTTTGGCGAATCTCTCACGAGATTATATTATCTTGTAAAATCATGGAGAATCACCAATACAAATGGTGAATGACTAGTACAAATTGGTGAATCATTGTCTAGTGGAGTTCAGTGTGTTGGTTCCAATGAAGATATGGTAGTTGAACCAAGAGTTGAAGGAAGCGAACCACCGAGAGAAAGCATGGCACATTGTGACTCGTGAGGGATGTAGTTCTTGTGCAGTTTGGAAAATTCATTCTAGTTCTGCTAAGCGTAGTTTTGTTCCTCATGCTACTACTAGCACTGATATTGAGGTTGGAGAGGAGTTTGAGGAAACATGGAAGGTTGAGTGCTTTTTTCTTCAAGCACTCAAAAAGGAAGAATATATATTGATTTATTGAAGAAGATATGGACGCTATGGTTCAACAAGAAATTGCCACCATTCATTAGAAAGAAAAGGATCATAAGGACTCTTTAACATTGGATGGAATCAGGGGCTCAAAGAGAGCTCATGTCTCTGAGAGCTTGGATTCTAACAAAGGAGTCCCACGAGTGGGACGTGAATTGACTTTGGTTCTTGTTGAACCAAATCCCAAGGGTTGGAAAAAAGTGCAAAAAAGGAAAAAAATGAAAATATTAGCTCTAGTTGTCATACTTTATTTTCTTTGTTTCTTTTGATGTTATTTTCCCTGCAATTCCTAGTCATAAAAAAATCTTTCTTTTTCCTTCTATTATTTTTAGCTTCATCATGTACTTTATGATCCTATATGCACACACATTATGTGTGTCTACAAAATATAATTTTTATACCATTAACAAAATTTAAGGTTTTTTTTTCGAGGGAAAAAGTAAAAAATAAAAAAATAAAAGAAAAAAAGAGAGTTGAAGATGAAAAACACTTTATATTAAAATATTTTGTAAACACCCATATTACATCACAATTTCAAAATATTTTTCACAATACCAACATTCTTGACTTTGTAATTTATCAAAATTATATGAATCTTAGAATGTTTTTTTTTTACTATTTAACAAAAAAACTGAATAATTCCTTATCTTTCTTAATATCTAATGAATAAAATATAGTTCCAATAAATATTAACTACCATCATCAAACCATAGCCATATTATAATAGAATTTCTAAAATAATAAAATTACTAAAATAGAATTATATGACAACATTAGTAAAAAGAAGTCCACAAAAACAACATAATTAATTTCAATGGATGTTTAAATAAAACGATCATCATCCTAAAATATTTAAACCATAATCCCCACATACCACCATAACATAATAGAATTTACTAAAATAAAATATTACATAAAAGATAGTCTAAGCTATTTGTCATTATCATAACTCGTCTAACATTCTTTATAAAAGCCTAATGGTCGCATAACTGGACCCCCTTATGACAAGTTTTCTCAATTTTATAATTTTTATTTAGTGATTAAATATCATTTTGAAAGGGAAAAAACCTCCCACGTACCCTTTACTAGAAAATGAATCTTTGTTACAATGTCGTGGTCTATCGCACAATTATAAATACTATTTGTACATTCCTCTGATTAGGAAGCTTATAATTTATTTGTCAACCACCATTTTAAACAAATTTATAATTTATTTAGTAATCGTTGTCACAAACACTGAGACTATGCTCAACAGATCATCTTATTCATTATAATTATTTTATTGGAGCAAATTCCATTCAAATCGAAATGTCAAAAACAAACAGTCAGCAATTTATAGTGAGAGTTAGAGGTGGAGAACACATCTCAAGCAATTTCCTGCCAACAAAAATTCAAAAGCTTTGTTGATCTTTGAAAATGGCAACTCATGGGTAATAACTCCTCCACTCTGATCTCCTGCAACCACATGTACATATTCAGAGAAAAATGCAAGAGCAAACAATGATTAATTGGTCATCAAATGGAATTGAGAGTTATGTTCTAATACCTTATTCATAAACATTTCTACTAGGCATGGCAGTTTGAGTTTTAACCATTTCTTATTCATAAAAATTTCTACCAGGCATGGCAGTTTGGGTTTTAAACATTTCTTATTCATAAATATTTCTACCTTATTTGTGGAGTTGTAAGTTTGAGTTTTATAATCTACACAATTCAAGTGCCCCAAAGCTTTTCAGGGCACTAAATCTATTTATACATTCAAAAACACATTTTAAACAACAAAAATTCACAATATCCCAAACAAAAAATATCAGGAATTCCAACCAAAAAGTAATAACATGAAATGGTTAATATCACGAATTCAAACCAAAAAGGTAAAATAATGTGAAATGATTAAGATACACCCCGTCGAAAACATTGTTGCAAACATCCCAATTTTATCACTATTTTTTGGCCTATTTGGTGGTATCTTAATTTTTCCAATTTTTACCAATATTTTCTCAATTTTTATGTTTTTTTACCAATATTTTCTCGATTTTACTATTTTTTTTGGTTTTCTAAATCGATTACTGATTTTATCCAAATGTTTGCAACATTGACCAAAAGCATAAGATATAGTAAAAAATTGGAGAATACCTATGCTAATTAAACTAGAGATTTGAAAAATTAAGAGGAGAAATACGAGTCCCAAGATGAGGGAAGCCAATAGATACAATGGGACAAATAATACATCAGAATTACAAGCGATAGGAGGAACCCCAAAAGGAAATTGTGCTATACAATGGATGCAAACAATGATCTGGGTCTACTCGTATTGGAAGATGAGAAAATCTTTCTAGAATGAAGAACAACATAGGTAGTTGCAATACAATTTGAAGAAAATGTCTTCTCAAAGAACTGGTTATCAAAATAAAACCACCTAAAAGCCCAAAAAGTAGACCACAGTAAAAGAATTAGAAAATTAGCCAAAGATAAGCTGAAATAAAGTGAGCTCCTAGCCAACTCAGGGAAGACTCAGACATGATTTGTGGGTTATGTCACTTACAAGAAACTGAGGTAGAAATGCATCTCATAATCAAAAACCCTTTTAA
Source organism: Pinus albicaulis (assembly GCA_034641835.2). Classification (NCBI taxonomy): domain Eukaryota; kingdom Viridiplantae; phylum Streptophyta; class Pinopsida; order Pinales; family Pinaceae; genus Pinus; species Pinus albicaulis. The sequence goes on from CM076582.1 coordinate 1,458,024,880, forward strand.
CTATGAGATCAAATGTCATTGTTATTGTCTTTTACAGGATTCAGGGGATCCCTTCCACTTTCTTTGCTATCCTGATCAAATGTGCCTTGCTCTATTCATGAAATATGGTACTCAGAGACAAATCTCAATCTTTTCTCATCCCATATTGGCCTGAGGCTCCCTATCCACTTTATTTTTCTATCCGGACCAAAGATGCCTTACTCTATTTTTGAAAGAAGCACTCAGAGACAAATCTCAATCTTTACTCATCCCATCTTATTGGCCTGAGAATTTCAGGGGTATCATTTCATAGTCCCAGATCATCCCCTCTGATTAGGTAAAAAAGTGAAAGGAAAAGGCCCAAAATACTTCATACCATAGATTGGTTGGGCCTTGTGTCTCTTATCAACCTCCCTCCTCAATGGCCGACTATTATGATCCATGCCTATGAAAAACTGGCACTCGATGCCACATATTATGCACCACCAAACACAAACAAACCAGTTTTCGAGACAGAATTTGGACCAAGTCTTGGAATCCAACATATTGGCCCAAGGTCGCAGCCTTCATGTACACTGAAATGACAAAAACTATGCATAAGTAGGATACATTGGGCCTTTGAGATGCAAACTCTACCAGACCGCTTAGGGAAATATCAAGAATCAACCACTTGTTTCTCCATTGTGACATCTCTAGATGCTGCTGAGAGTTGAGACATGGTTCCAAAGATGAGAAGCATTAGGAAAATATATGAGATCTAAAGTTTCATTAAGCGCTGGCCCAAGGAGCTTTTAGACTTGAACTTATGAGCATGCCATGGGGACATAGTAGTTGGTTTCATAATATGGAATACATGCAAGGGGCATAAAAAAAAAAGTCTACCATAGAATCGAAAGAAATATAAAGGTGACCATTGAAGTAAAACCTTGGGGAGAGGAGAGTTGTAGATCTCACCTGCGCATGGCCAAAAACTGGCAGAATGGGGCATCTTGGTTAAGGACTCAGTATAGATCAGCAAGGAAAAGATAAATATGAAGGAAACATAGAATCCCCCTCCATTCCTCCTCCCTCAAATTCAACTTTGACACCATCTCCAAAGGAAATCCCAACAGACCTGGAATTGAGGCTTCATCAGGAATCATGAGGTGAACTTTTTCCATATGTACACCCATAACATTGGCATGATCACAAAAAATATGGCCGCAATTCTGACTGTCATGAAAGACATCCATACTAGAATAAATTTAGGGATCAAACATGTGACCGTAAAAGGATTTTCTAACATAATCATCAATATGCCGCATAACTAAAATCCATGGGAGTACCTGATCCATAAATGGCTTTTGGTTACTCCTCTTGCAAAGACAACTAGATTAAAAGACTACCTGCAAGAAGTGGATTTCAATCATTATCTATGGGCTGAAAATAAGGCTACAAATATATTGGAAAACATCAATGCAAACTCTAAATGGGGTGATAAACCCCTATCTTCCATTAGGGTGATCTAGATGCAAGAAAGGGAAAGGGAATGAGCTTCATTTCTTGATTGATGATAATAGGAAGCTTCATGTAAGCAATGGTAGTTCCATTCAACATAGCTTGGCTCCACCACGTGAATGCCACCTCATCATGAATGAGGTGCTGACATAGAGTAGAGAAGCTTATTGATGGGGAGAGAATGACCTGATAGCAGAGAACCTGGGAAGCAAACCTCAGGCTGGGATGGCCAGAGTTGACAGTATTAACATTGCTTGAAAGGGAAAGATGAGACACTATATTGAAAAGCTTTACATCCCAAGGAAATTAATTAAGCATCCTAGAACAAGAAAAAAATCTAGTACTTTTCCTTTTGTAACCCAAAATGGGAATTTATTCCCTGAAACCCCTACTATGAAATCCCAAGGATCATCCCTTGCCCACACCCCTAACATGATTTCCCAAGGATTGACACTTGCCCACTACCATGACTTTCCCAAGGATCACCCCTTGCCCCTTTTATTATTTTATTTTAAAGTATCTATCAATTCACCCTCCCTAGTCGCAGGCCATTAAGGAATCACCATCACATTTATCAGCAGTTCATTTATATCACGTAGGATTTCCCACTGTAGCCTCTCAGCCCTAAGCTAGAATTTTATACTGAGAATTTCTTGAAGATTTCTCATGGTCTCATTATCCATCCTGACCACATACAACATTGTTATCATGGACTCAGGTCTCCCCTCAGTTGACAATGCACTTGCACCATCTACAGATAAAGACAATCACAAGATTCTACACAGGACAGGATTTGTTGGTTTTGCTCCCTCTCAGAGGTGAAGACAGGCACATTTATTTTGAATAGGTTTTTTCCTCTAGATACTCCATATAGCAGGATTATAGTAGATTGAGGACTAAATTTATTTATTTTCCATCTTCTTCGAGTTGCGGTCTTTATGACGATATTACTTTTATGAAACTCAGTCCCTCCCCTATGATAGTCAACATCACAGGACTTCATTACGGTAATTTTTTATATGGCCTATGCAGGGTGAAGAATTTATGGGACACGAGAAAAATTAAATTGCCCAAAGGATACATGTATGTTTGTAATTGTATGGCCTATAGTAATATACTGAAAATATTATTGTTTACCGCAAATAACGAAAAGAAAGTCAATTTCTTATATTACAAGGGCAGTGACTGACTGAATCATTTTCAACTGGCAAATACAAGGAAATATTTGACTATACAATACGAACTGAATATTACTCAATCAATTGCAAGATATTGAGCCAACAGACATGTTAACACATGTCACTAGTGGAGAAGCCAATAGAAATATAGATCCACATCGACTGGACTAGTGCCTCTTTGGCATTCACAGCTATTATTTCCATTTTATAAACAAGTTGTTTGTGTAAGTAGAAAAAATCTGTTAGTATAGAAGCTACAGCTAGGACAACATAATTTTTTTTTGAAAATTGATAATACAAAGTTTTATTATTGAATGACAAGTTCATAAACTTCATTTGGAAATTGAAAATGATATTTGATTACAGGCCCTGGGGGCCCTGCCAAGGTTTGAAAATTGAGAATCAAAGGATTTATTATTGAATGGCAAGGTCATAAGCTTCATTGTGAATGGAAATTGCAAATGATATGTGATTACAGGCCCTGTGAAGGTAGAACTATAGCAAACATTTTGATCAAGTGCATTCTCTTTATGCTAATAGGAATAGTTTATTTGTTTACTAAGTTTGATTTTACCATATTGCAGACAATAATACCAATTTTGGTAAAAATATCCGTGGCTATTGACATTTGGAAGTTTTAAGAAGTTGTTCGGTCATATGGAACATGTTTCATGGTGGCATCATATCATATATCAAATGTTTGATGATATCATTATATCATGACACATGTTTGATTTTGCCATTGGATCATGTAAATAAAATTTATAATTTTAGCCACAATTGTAGATTTGTGTCAAAAAATAGATGGGAAACTATCAATCAACTTAGAAAAAAATACAGAGTGGTCACAATTATTGACCTTCACGCTGCAGAAACATCACAGATCCAGGGTATTATTATCACATCCACTTAATACACTATTATTTTACATAAAGCACTTGACTCCATTAGTAAATACAAGTCAAAGTGAAGCCCTTTACCACTTCTCATTTAGAAATTCCTATTAGCAATGTCATTAATTGTTCATTTATCTTTGTACATTTTACAGATTTACTCAATTGAAAGATAAACCACAACGTAATGTTCCCAACAAATTATCAGCAACTTGTTCAAACTAAATGCACACTGGTTTATTTATCACATAGAACAAAAGCATTCACATGTGAATTCACATCTCAAGCAGATCAAAACACATGAATACAACAGCTTGGGTAAATTGTTTTTTTCTACTATTTAATTATAAGTTAGAAACTTGCAATATTAAAATATACTTCCTCTTAAAGTTAGAGTGGCTAAGAATCAGCCGAGCTGTGGTCTATCAGCTACATGGAGCTGTTGAAATCCTGACAGGCATGCTCCCTCCTTGCATTTGGTTTGTATATGTTATTGATATTGATGTGGCCTTCATGCAATTATCAAGATTAAAAAATGTAACATTCTTAATTCAAGTAAAGGAAGGTGAGACAAATTATTCCCAGGTCTACCATTTATCCAAAAGATGGATTCCCAGTATAAAAAATTAAAACCAGCCGAAGGAAAATAATTTTGACTTTGAGCTTGCAAAGCTTAAGGCTCATGCATAAGTCCGTGCTTATTTGGTACCAACATTATCACTAGGGCTTGAAAGGTCAGCATCACATTTTTTTATCAAAATTCAACCACTTAAAATATTGCTCACAGCTAGGTTCTAGTGATCTAGGGTAATTTCCAAACATTTTATCTTACAAGTTACGAGATACATGCAAGTTCTGAACATACCATAAAAACTGCAAGGGAATTTTCAGTGTTTCCTCAACAATAAGATGACATGCGAAATTGGATTCTAACACTGGCTGATAAGCCATGTTTGGAAAAAATGAACAAAATTAGTTGGAATAGTGTCTCTTTGGAAGACATGGCTATAAATGTGATTAGTAATTTTGACTAATTGATGGATATTTCAAGCACAATAGTTACAAACCAAGTAGTCACTCTAATCGGATGGTTAACAGTAGTAGCAATTTAAAAGGCCAATGACTAAGTAAAATATGTTATTTATAATAGGTGTGAGGTCATTAGAACAATGATTCAAGCATGGGTTCATGATGAGAAATAGACCTTTCCTCATGCATTAGGCAATCACATTGGAAGCTGCAAGCATATTAAATTTCTAGGGGATTACTCCATATTGAGGAATGCTATTAACCAATATAATCCAAGCTATCAAGATGTGCAGAGAATTTAATATCAAAGCATCCATGATTCAAACAAATATATCCAGAGGTGAGAATATTAGATATCATCTACTACCAATATACTCTACATGTACATTATTGCTGCTACCATACACCATTATTGCTCCTGCAACTATTGCCACCATTCATAGCTGCAGTTGTCACCACCACTGCTCCAAATGTCCATAGTCACTGCTCCTACACTCCTCCTACACTTCACTGCCTAAAAACATTATGCTGATTAGCCTATCTGATTTCTATTGCTCAACTCATCAAGCTCTCTTAGTCATTAAAGTCAAAGTTACTATCTTATTGATTATTTTCATCATCACTCTCAGTGGTGCCTCTAACGTCTCTGTTCAAACAAACTTAAAGTCTCTGGTCAAGTTATATCAGCTAGTATCATACATTGATCAAATGCATTTGAAGCAACCTGCCTACTATTCTCTGTTTTGCATGTGTCAATGAGAATTATACCTTAAGTGTGATGATGCCTTTTTGTTCTGAAGCTTCTTGCTATCAACAGTATACCACAAGGTTTAGGCTTGTTGATGCCTTTTAGGATCCCTTCAGGTTGTTGGCCTTGTTCTGCAAACCACTCATTCAAGGCAGTGTCAATGACTATAATATCATGCCATCAAACTATAGAAGATTTTTGTGCTTACTGAAACTGTATGATCTTTAGAACTTACTCACCGCAGGTATACTTTAGTTAGGCCCACAGGAGGACTATCATGAAGACTTTAGGATTATTTTCATACAAAAGGTTATTGTCACAAGGGTGTTGTATCAAAAAATTGCAATGATAGTCATTTAATCATGCATTGGAAGATCAGATTGTGGATGCTCTATGCACTCTACTTGAATTACTACCATATCCTGCCCTTTTTGCTTTTAATTTCCTTTAGAATACAGGGCAGAAGCTCTCTTATTTTTCTGAGAATTGTAGTAATGAAATTGTAGATACTTTTTAGCCTGCCAACATTGACGTGAAGCCAAAATTCTCTTTTGAACACGAATAATGTGGATACTGTCAAGATTTTGAGTTCATGGTAACAGTTCACTACAGACATATATGAAACCCTAAATGCTAACATGGAATACTTAGAGAGAACTCTCAAAAATGTATGCTATAACCTACAATACATCATATAAAAAATATAAAGGACAAGATCTAACCGTCAAACCCACTACTGTCTTCACACCATGTCTAAAAGAAAACTCTGCTACGACCACTACAGAAAATCACTTTATTCACAGAAGCTGCAAAACTGACCTAACTAAACTACTCCCTAGTCTTACTTTTATGACAGAAGCAGAGTGCAAAGGTTTACGATCAAAGTGCACCTAATAAAACAATTAGATGCCTAGGAGAATGCACCCTGCTTGCATGAGGAGGAATGCCTAGATTATCATTAAAGCACCCAAAGGAAAGCATGCACCACTCTTCATGGAAAGTTGACCAAGTATAATAATGGCCAACCTATGCACACTGCCTCCTTTAATTGTCATTCTTGACTTAGTCCCGCCAGAAGAGAAAATATGCTAAAATAAGAAATCAAAGAGAAATATAACTTCTGTTCTAAAAATAAGAAGAGATATTATGGGAAAACTTCAGATCTGATAAGAGCGGATTCTATTTTAAACACTGGTAAGAGGTGATCTGGATAAAGAAAAGTAACAATGACTATTGATGCAAGCATATAATCAATGAAATCTAAAGCACTGAATATTCTAAATACCACCGAACAGTTTCTTAACAACTCTGGTTATTCCGTATGAAGCTCCAATGTCGGGTTATGCCTATAAGTATATTTCAGTAATGCATGCATTCCATAAAAGTATAATTTCAAATGTCCTAAGCATATATTCTTCAAACTGCAAGAAAACCCATAATAGAGAGAACAGATCATACTGCACTGTCTGTAGCTACAACAAGACCATATCTTCCATCCCAAGAACTGCTTTCAATCCAGTTAATACAATTAAACAGGGCTGCAGTTCCTCCATAGCATGCATTTGTTGAGTCCACACCTTCAATTTCAGTATTACCACACTTCTGTAAAATTTACAAAACAAGGAAAATTAGCACTGGAATGACTATTTACAGGGGAAAAAATCGTTTAAAAAATAAAAAATTGAAGGGAAGATCAGTGCCGTATTTAAAATTTACTTTCTTCTATGATGATAACATCAGATCTATATCAAATGAGACATACAAATATGATAATGACTATAAATCCAAGCATATGATCTGTTGGATATGAGGGGTCCATCTTCCTTGATATGAGATGAACCTTTTTTCAAGGTGAAGATGTCCAAAGATATGTTTTTTTCTGATTCAAGAATCAAAACCAATTGAAGTAGCTTTCATTGTAAAAATATAATCTTGGATGATTTGAACCCAACATTGATGCTGAGGAAATTTCTAGTGTGTTTGATTTTAATTTTATATGAAATCTACCATTATGCTTGTGGAAAATATGAGTACTCATGAATAATGTATTTTTTCAGTGCCTCAAGAAAAACAGTTGAGATTTCATAAGCTAATTAATCACCACTGCAAACTCAACCCTAGTAAGCCTATTGTGCTAAAATGGATTTGTAAGTAAGATTCACACAACCCAGGAAAGTTGGGATAGGGCAACAACAAATGTTACGTTTTTAAATTTTCAATAAGAAGAGTAGAAGAAAATTTTGAATTTGAGAAAAAGACTGTAATAATTGTGACGAGGTAATCTATTGTCTTATTTGCTGTAATTTTATAGAAGGCCATTTATTTTCACCCTAACCTTGTTGCCATTAGGGGAATTTTGAGGTCTAAAATGGGCCTCATAAGAAAAATGTACAACAAAAATAAACTTTATAAAAACCAATAGCATTCAAGATGATGATGTCAACCATGGGGGATGATTCACCATTTTTTAAATAAAAGGGTAAAAATATTAAAAAATAATAAAATAATAAAACTACTTTTTCAACTCGTATTTTCAACTTATCTCCCAAAATTTTTACTCAAATTTTGAGGGGGAGTACTCGTTAGATGCGAAATTTAATTCCTCATCCAAGGAGTACCCATGTCGCATACTTTCGATGAACTCTACTACACGAAAAATGAGAAATACATAAAAAAACATGATTGTAATCACGTTTTTTTATGTATTTCTCATTTTTCGTGTAGTAGGACCCATAGAAAGTATGCAACATGGGTACTCCTTGGATGGGGAATTAAATTTCGCATCCAACGAGTACTCCCGCTCGAAATTTGAGTAAAAACTTTGGGAGATAGGCTGAAAATATGAGTTGAAAAAGTAAATTTTCCATTTTTCCCTCTAAAATTTGATGATGTCATCAAATCTTATTTGATTTTTCCACTATTATTTTATAATTTCCTTAGGAGGCCCATTTTAGACCTCAAAATTCCCCTAATGTGTGGTAATGGCCAGTGTCATAGATCTGGAACAATCTTAGTTTTCATTTCATTAGGACTGACTAGTATATGACACAAGCACACATCATAATAGGGAATGTCTGAGTAGTGTTGTTGAGTATCTGCAGAACTAGCTGGACATAAAAACCAATGCATCTCTCTCAAATGATGATTGCTTGAAAATATGGATTTCTTTAAGACAGACCAACTTTAAGGAGATGTCCAAGTCTTCAAAGAATAAAAAAAACATTTCAGCAAAATTTGAGCAGATAATGGTATATTACATTAAAACTACAAAAGAGGGAAAGGTTTGAGATTACTAAGGCAGCCCAACATTTTAGATATGGGAAAATCCTCACAAAAAAAAATTCAACAAAATCTAAATAAAATATGGAATGTCGCTTGGAAACTAGAAGGAAGAGAAAATGACTTGCAACCATTACAGCAGTCATTCTTTAGGGAGATGTGTAAGTCCTTGTAGAGTGAATAACATCTGAACAAAAGACAAACAGAAGATGGGGTATTAAATTGAACCTAGACAAGTGTAATGAAAGATTTGGGACCATTTAAAATATAGGTTGTCTTCACCTAAGTAGCAATTTGTTCTTCCTTTCTTCTCCAAGGTTTAAAAGTGAAATATGAAGAAACCAGAAAATCATTAATTGCAAAATGCATATTCAAAATGAATTTTCCTACCTTAAATGTGCAGCAAACATAATCTAACGATATGTTTTAAAAATAATCTGACTGCGGAAAAAATATAGAAATAAATTGAAGTTGATGGAAGTTAAGATCCCATGATTTACTTTTGTTGAGCATACTGACATTGGAAGGTTGAAAACCTGCATATCTCTAAACTATCTTTTCAAAGACAAAGATGGAAGTCATGTAGGCTTTTAATTATCATTGTTGTGAATTCCATAAAGCAGTTGTAAAGCTATTTTGATAATGAGTTTATTGAATTGGGGAAAAAACCTCAAAAATATGCATCAACCATGTCTTTATTGACTTGCTCTTGTCAATAAAAGTTTCGCTGCCAACTTCCAAACGACCAATTTGTTTTGGATCAATTTTATATTTTTCCAAAAGTGACATTACCGCTATCAAACTGCAAGCATTCATATGAGGAATCAACTCATAAATATCGGTAGGAAGAAAAATATGTAATATCAAACAAGCGTGAGATAATCTCTATCTTATGGAAATATTATTCTACTACCATACACAAGAAAAAAATGTAGACTGGCCTCAAAATATGCCTGCATGAAACAGTGAATGAATTGAAATTCAACTATTTTAGGCAGTGAAAAAATCTGTAAAGTTATTGTCAAATATCATACAATATTTCAGGAAATGTTGTTCTTACCTCATAGAAATAACGTCTTCCAAGTCAGTGCAGAAAGTCATGCAGTCTTGTCCAAGACTAATTGTATATTTTCCTTTACTTACTCCATCAAAAATTTCCAAGTCCTCCTGCAATTAAGGAACCAAAAAAAGTAAACAAATTATTTTAACTAGAAAAATGAGAACTAGAAAACATTTCATGGATATCGATGCATACAGCTAAAGGAGAACACAATGACCAACAAATCAAAAGGCCTAAATGCATTGAAAATGAAAATTTGGTAATCACAGCCAGTGAGTAAGTAGATTAACGCTTCTTCTTCTAGATAGTGGGAAAGGCAAACTACACCATCAATATAAATATTTAAGATCTTTTACATGCGGTGAATTTGACAATAAGGTAGTCTGAATCTTCAAGAAACTAAGTATGCTGAAGCACCTGGAATAAGACATCAGTGGATTGGAAGAATCTGGTCAATTCAACAGCTAATTTAGGTTATGGTTTACCTAATTACAGCTTGATTTCTCAAATCAGGAATCATAAGGACATTAACCCAGTTGCGATATCTTTAGGAATATGTTGTAACTTGTATGGAAGACTGGCAAAAAAAATATTTACATGTCACTTGTATAAAGAGTCATCTCTTCCTCGTGATTGAATAATATAAGGATTTCTGAGGGATATCTTTGGGCATATATTGTAGCTTGTATGGAAGAATGACCAAAGAATATTTACATGTCACTTATATAAAGAATCATCTCTTCCTCGTGATTGAATCATATTAAGGTTTCTAAGTTTTGGGCACCTAATTAATTCTTCAATATTTAGTTATTAAGAAATTGCTGAGTTGAACATTAAGTGATTCCACTTTTGTATTATAGAGCATGAACCTCACAAAAAATGTTCCCTAATCATTAAAAAGAGGTTGGCATGTCAAAATTGAACTAGCATGTAGGGAAGCCCAGTAGCTTGCAAACCCCCAATTACCTAGAAGAACCCAGACCTTTTATGATTTATCATGTAGTACTTTGAGAGCAGTATAAATTAAATTTCCCTATAGCAAAAGCAGCATCCACATTGGCATTTGGTATAACCTAAAGTACTGTTTAATTCTTGGAAGAAGTTGGAAAAATGACTTGTGCAAATTCATATATTCGTATTATGCTAGTGAAGTTTTTCCTACTCTAAAACAAGTTTATATCAATGGAATGACAGAATATGAGTGAGTATATAGTGTATTCCAACTTTTAGGCTAATAGAGAAACATAAAGCCATATCAAGTTGTTTTAGATGCCAAGTCACAACAACAGACTATGACATCAAGCTTAAAGCCGTGTCTTCAACAATTTTCCTAATTTGCTCAATGGGATGGCTTTGCAAGGATGAGTGTCTGCATGATACAAGTACAAGCTACAGAAACAAAAATGTGCAAGACAGAATGCAACGGAGAAAGAAGACACAAAATCCCATGGGTGCTTAAACAAAACTACCAAATTTTCATATTTTTTATCATAATGTGGATTAATATGAGACACGATGTGGATGAAAAAATTAAAAACATTAGAGTATGCTCTCAGTTATATTCATTGGAAATTTTCCTTTATCATCCCACCACTTTCTAGTTACAAGCACAACCCAGATTTTTAAAACTGAATAGTCACATTAAGCAATTTCTTGATTTTCAACTGGCGAAAGCTCGAGGCTCGAAGGCAACTATGTGGTTATTAGGAACCCATATTCTCATGGTAAGTTGGGAGGTTTTCCCCTTCCACTTATGAATTTTCAGTCATTGTGGTTGATCAGCTTCTGATCTCCCTCTTAGCAAAACACTGACGAGGCACTCTCCAAATCACCTCCTCCCAAGGGTGTGTGCATGTAAAGTGAATTGGAAGTTGAAAGGTCATTTCACCTCCATGTGCCCTGAACAGAGCACAGGCCCTACACATTCAAGCGCCAGCTCATTCAGCCAGTGTGGTGTTCAATCCCAATCCATTTGGTCGCATGAACTCCATTTCCATACCTCAACACATACATGTATGACCACGCCATAGATCTCACTAAAGTGCATGAAAATAATATAACATACAAAATATAGCTCTATGATTCATCAAAATAAAGGTTTTTTAGAGATTCTGCATTCATTCATCTACACCCATATCTCAATGGCACTGGGGGCTATAAGCCATTCTTGGCAAAGCTCTATGTCTAATTATGTATTGAACTAGGGACCAGTAATTGGCAAACCCAAAAATAAAAACTGAAAACACATGCCCACTTAGAATTGGAAACCCTATCTAACTCTAAAAAATTCAAGGAATGAAGAATTGGAAATCCTATCTAACTCTAAAGAATTCAAGGAATGAAGCACAGGGACATATATACCCGCTGGACACATGTAATAGGAAAGTAGATCTCCATAGCCAAAATACCAACATTCTCTGGATGAGATGCCATTGTTTTGACAAACTGAATGAATCTGAATTTAGAAATCCTAAGAGTGGGAAAGAAGCTAGTAATACTAGGCACAGACATGGGCAATTCAAGTAAGAGGACTACCACCAGGTATTTTATGCTAGTAAAATTTTGTCCCACACAAGAAGATAAGCAGTGCTATTGCCATAGTCACAGCAGGAATCCCAAATCCTAGGCCCCATCCTATGTCGTCCTGAATATATGTGAGTACAGCAAATCTTGTAAGAGTACCAATGCAAATACTAAAATACCACCAATTAAAGAATGAACTCTTATACTTATTCTCTTCCGGGTCATCCTCATCAAACTGATCAACACCAAATGCTTTTAAACAAGGTTTGAAGCCTCCTTGCCCTAAAGCAACCAAATAGATTGAGACGAAGAAAATCCCAGCCTGCTTCAAACTCGTCAAAGAGGCAGACAAAGTGACCAAAATAAATCCCTGTAACAATTCATCTCATGTAGTGTTTATTAGTAGGATTCCATGCACGAGATTAAATCAGAAAAGGAACAATCATTTTCAAACCCTATTGTCCTTTTAAACATGGGTTCAATTCACCCAAATATATTGAAAAATCTTCCTGTGTCCATCGAAATTTGCATGAATCCACTAGAAACAACTATAAAGATACTAAATTATCGATTTTTTAATGCTGAAACACCAAAAAAAAAATATAAACCAATGGGATGTCATCAAGCCATAAAATCGTGCTCAAGTCGGTAAAATCCTGATCAACCCTAGTGGTTACAAAGGGCTTGTACTTCAAGTAGATTTTTCGAAAGTAAGGTCCTCGTTCCCTTTAATGTGCTGGTCCTGACTTAAACCAGTCCTGAAGCAATCAGGTAAGGTTCTGTGCCATCAATCTTAGGTGTAAAAATTACTGACTGTTTAGCTATCCAAGATTGTCCCATTCTTGTGCACTCTACCCTCGCCGTATGGCATGAGTTTCAAAGGGATAAGGTTCGGTGAAAATCCTCGATGGTTTTCATGTAACAGAGATTTCTAAAACCTGGCACCTAGACCCAACAAAGTTAAGGTTCAGTGGAAATCCTCGATGGTTTTCATGTAACAGAGATTTCTCAAACCTGGCACCTAGACCCAACGAAGTTCACTTGTTGCAGTCTAATTGATTCACTTGTTGCAGTCTAATTTCTTGGGGTATGCAGCCCCCATCCAGTGAAAAAATGGGGCGAATCAGTCCAACCCCTCCTTCCGATCAGTAAATCCAGGCGAATGCCATTGAAGTCTGTGTCAGACAAAGAAAATCGGGAGCGAATTTTATTTTTTCAGTTTTATCGGCACTTAATTTGGTGGGCTAATATTTAATAATTAATTATTTTTAAAATAATTATAGGGCTAACTTTATAAAACTATAGAAAATGGGTTTTATATAAAAAAAATTCCCTATCAAAATTTAAAACCCCTTAAAATTCGCCTTTGGGCTAAAATTCGCCCCTAAAATTTTCCCTAGATATAAATATTAACGTTCATAAAATTTACCATTTGTAATTTTCATTTCAATGTACTGATTATATTTCAAATTTATATAAGGGAGTACTTTATGGTAACTTACCTCAAAATTTCCGAGAAACATGCATTCAACAAGCCAAAATTTGCTTTCAAGTTGCACAGTAACATCATTGTCCCCAAATGGGTAGACTTTGAGTGACTGCCAGGTCCAAAGAGAGGGGTGGTGGAACCAAATTTAAGGCTTTCGAAAAAGGTGTCAGCGATATGAGCATCATCCCCTAGCTAATCATCGATTTGAAATGCATCTAACAACATTATCTCCATGGTAGTCGTATCCCTTAAGTAATCATCCATACCAACCTCTATTTGATTACCTCCATTGCCAGCTTGTGAAGAACTACTATTGTTGTAGTCATTCCTAATTGGTGAATCTGGACGTAGAGGGAATTGAATCGGTGGTTGATTCAACCATTCTTGGTATCGCTCCTCTCTGATTTTTTCTCTTAATTCAGTCTTCTATTGATTTGAAATTGTTGTGGGGTGCAAAGGAAGATGGTAGGTAGGTCACTCATTATCACCAAAATCCTAATAATTTAAAATATATATATATATATATATATATATATATATATATATATATATATATATATATATATATATATATATATATATATATATATATATATATATTTGAACATGATTAGTACAAAATATATGATATCAATTAGTAACCACGTTGACAATATTGCATGATTATAAATTAGTTTTATATCGAAATAATTACATTAATTAATATACCAAACAATTATAATTATTACCATAGTTTTCCCGGGATTTTGACTACAATATGCAATACTGTTACAATTGGCAGGGTGAAGTGGCTGTCCATTTTCATCTAACAAGTGCGCCTTGCGGTTTGCATCTCCTGATAAGAGCTTCTGATTTTGGCGTTGTTTGAATATTTTGTGCATCTGAACTGGATGTTGAATTTGCATTATGAACCTTCAAATTTGTATACATTATAAATTTAATTAAGATGCGCATGATTGACATGGATAAAAAACACAAATTCAATTAGATAATGAAAATATAACTAAATTTGAAGTAAATATTATGTCTCGAGATGGATAGGGAGAACTCCGCAATGGAATTTGAGAAATATTATGAAATGAGCTATATTTTGAAGAATTTTCCATTCGATATAATTACGATATTTTCTCCCTGCATTTGAACAAAATCAACAAGAAATTTTGGTGCACACACCTAGAAGTAATTTCGGTGCCTTAAAAATGGACTTCTTGTTATCATTGTTGTTTTGATAAACTGGTGTTGTTTTATAAACAAACGCACTAGTGCCATTTTATAAACAGATGCACCGATGTTGTGCTATTACGTGATGCATCGGTGACAAATAACCACAAATAAAAAAAGTGCAACTCTATTTTGTTTAAGTGAAAAAAACGGTAAATTAAAAAATGGGTGGCAAAATATTTTTGAAAATATAATTTCATAAAACATTTCTTTAAATACTAAACACTTTTCATTATTTCACTATTTTTGCAAAAATTTCTAGCCAGATATTTGCAGAAGACATACCTGGAGCAAATAGAGCACGAGAGCATTGTGGAGCAGGGAAATACGTTCGAATAGAAATGTTCAGACAATTAGAATTCCAAACCTCTGTTGATTCAAACCCTGTAGCATAGAATTTCAAACGATCTCGTGATTAAAGTTTATTTTTTTTTACTTTTTCTGCAGTTTTTTACGCAACAAAAGAAAAAAATCAAAGTTTTTTGTTTTTTTTACTGTTTTTTGCAGTTTCTTTACTTTTTTCTGCAGTTTTCAGAAATAAAATTATATATATATATATATATATATATATATATATATATATATATATATATATATATATATATATATATCATTTTCAGAAACAAACCCTAGATTATTTTTGTTTCTACCATTTATTCTCACTCTTTGTGTGATTTCAAAATTAAGGATTTTCAATTTATATTTATAGTGTTTGTATTGCTAAATATGGGCATAAGACATCCAACCCACAAGATGAATTGCATAGTTGGATCCCAATCCATGTCAGCCCTTCCATGAAATTAAAAAAAAAAAAAAACATATTTTTTTTCATCAGTTCGCCTGGTGTAACCTAGCACACCAGTGTCGTTTTATAAATAGACACATCAGTGCAATGCTATTACATGATGCACTGGTGAAGAATAACCACAAATAAAAAAAAGTGCAACTCTATTTTATTTAAGTGAAAAAAAAACAGTAAATTGAAAAATGGGCGGCAAAATATTTTCGAAAATCTAATTTCATAAAACATTTCTTTAAATACTAAACACTTTTCAGTATTTCACTATTTTTGCAAAATATTTTAGCCAGAGATTTGTAGGAGACATACCTAGAGCAAACAGAGCACGAGATCACTGTGGAGTAGGAAAATACGTTCGAATAGAAGTATTCAGACAATCAAAATTCCAAACCTCTGGTGATTCAAACCCTGTAGCATAGAATTTCAGATGATCACGTGATTAAACTTTATTGTTTTTTTTAATTTTTTCTGCAGTTTTTTGTACACAGTAAAAGATAAAAATCAAAGTTTATTGTTTTTTTAACTTTTTCTGTAGTTTTTTATACTTTTTTGTAGTTTTTAGAAATAAAATAAAAAACAAAATCCATTATTTGAAACAAACGCTAGATCCTTTTTATTTCTATCCTTTCTTCTCCCTCTTTCTGTGATTTCAAAATTATGCTTTTCAATTTAGATTTATAGGGTTTGTATTGCTAAACGTAGGCATAAGACATCCAACCCACGAGACGAATTGCATAGTCGAATCCCAATCCATGTCGGCCCTTCCATGAAATAAAAAATAAAATAAAATAAAAAATATTTTTTTCATCGGTGCGCTCGGCGTAACATAGCACACCGGTCTGCTGGATTATCCCAGTGCACTCCGAAAGTACTGTGATAAAAAATTTTAAAAATAAAATATTTTTTATCAGTGCACCATATGTAAAATATGGCACCGGTGCGCTATTTGGCGCACCGCGAACGTGTTGTTTCGCAAACAAAAAAAAAAACAATTATAGAAAAAAACCCTAGATTCTTTTTGTTTCTACCATTTCTTCTTCCTCTTTCTCTGATTTGAGAATTAGGGCTTTTCAATTTAGATTTATAGGGTTTGTATTGATAAATATATGCCTAAGACATCAAGCCCATGGGACAACTTGCATAGTCGGATCCCATTCCATGTCGGCCCTTGTGTGAATTTAAAAAAAAAAACAAATTTTTTTCATTGGTGCGCCCAACGTAACCTAGCTCACCGATGTGCTGTATTATCCCAACGCACCATGCAAGCACTGTGATAAAAAATAAAAATAAAAAATATTTTTTTCTTAGTGTGCCATAGGTAAAATATGTCATTGGTGCGCTATTTCATTATGGTACACCGCTAACGTGTTGTTTCACAAAAAAAAATCCAAATTAGAAACAAGCACTACATTCTTTTTGTTTTTGCACTTTCTTCTCCCTCTTTCTGTGATTTCAGAATTAGGAATTTTCATTCTATATTTATAGGGATTTTATTGCTAAATATAGGCCTAAGACATCCAACCGACGAGACAACTTACATAGTCGGATCCCAATCCATGTCGGCCCTTGTGTGGTTTAAAAAAAAATATATAGATTTTTTTTTCATCGATGCACCTAACGTAACCTAGCACACCGGTGTGTTGTATTGTACAAGTGCACCATGAAATTACTGTGATAAAAAACTAAAAAAACCTTTTTTTTATCAATGCGTGATATGTAAATATGGCACCAGTTTATGCTACAAAAATGAAAACTCAACGATTTTTATTATTTTCTTTGTGTTAATCAGTGCGGTGGTTAACATGTAACGCACCGGTGCTCCTTGTTGACATTGAGCACCGTACCATCTATTATATGGTTTGTGCAATGTGTTTATAGTACCTCCATGCACCGACGTCAGTTCATACAGAATAAATGGTGCACCAGTTTATTGAGGGTTTTTTTTCCCTGAAAAGTTGACAATTTATTTATAACTATATTAATGAATGATATGGTACAGGTTTTAGATTAATAAAGAAATGACTGGCAAGAGATAAAGTAACAAAAATAGTGATAACACATTAAGAAAAGTAGAAAATGCAAGTTCTTTGTAAATTCTTTACAAAAAATATTATTTTTGAACTATATGTAAGTTTAACTAATATGTATTGTTTACTGTGTATCATGCAGAGCCACAAAATGATGAAGCTCTATAAGATTATTTCTGATGTAGCACGAGAAGAGCATAAAAGCTTGATGGAAAAATTGCAAAAGGATGAATTGGGTGAATGAAAAATTACCATCGATCCAATATGGGTTTCTTTTTTTAATTTTCATTAATAATATACTTAAAATTATTAGATAACATGTGTTAAACAATATATTAATTCACATCTGTTTAATGTTCTACAGGGACCAACAACTCAGAAAAGGAATGTTGTTCAAAGAAAAGAAAAAAAATAGAACCTACAAATGAAAGTGAATTGCTCCTTAGCTCATCTGGAGTGGTGTTGGAGGTTAACGAAAGGGGGGGAAATTTTTACAAAAGTTTGAGAGATCTAGTGGAACAAATGTATAGATTTTATTTCCACTTACAATAAAAAAACCAATCCAATGATTCCAAGAACCAAATTTTATCTAAACTACAGGAAGAGTTTCCAGAGAATTGGTCAATGAGACATGTCAGAATTTTAATAGCAAAAATGTACAACAACAAAAAATAAGGAATGAAAAATTAATATTCCTTTAAATGCTTGTCTAGAATTATTTATAAATATCACTTTTGTTATATTTACTTTTCATATATCAATATAAAAATTAAATATTTTATTGTTATGTTACATTTTTTGGAAGATTATGAAAATCTCAAAAGATGAACAAACTGATATCAGAAATATGCCAGTAGGAATGTCCAAAAAGGTGTACAAGGAGATGGTCAAAGAAATGGACAAAATTGCATCGCAAGAGGAGCAATCTCAACAACAATGTGCTTCAAATATAATATGTAATCATTGAATTTTTCGATCATTAGGTACAATAAATAAATAATTTAGCATTAAATATTCATTTTCAAGTATTTTCTTGCAGAAAAGAAAAGAAAATGGAACCCATTCAGCACATAAAACAGGACGACAAGGAAGAAAAGGGTTGATATCTAAGTTTGTGAGTAATTGTTACTTCCTTATAACAACTTAACTAGATTTCATTTTTTTATTTTTTAACTTGTTTTACAAAAATCATTATTTAATGTCTTCAAACAGATGCTAACATACAAAGAAGAACCATGAGAGGAATTGATTGAAATTGGGTTAAATATGGTTGTGAGTATATGCTGCATATCATAAATTAATTTTGGAATTTGTAAGCATCTATCGATCTTGTTTTACTTAGCTCCGTCTATAATTAATAGAGAAAAAAATATTTTATATTAAATATATGATTTGTTATGGGGTATAAGACTTGTAGGAAACAAAGTATGGTACTGCGCCAATAGATGAAATCTTGAAAGATTGAATGTTACATGGTTTTGAAATAATGTGTATAGTTTATGAGTCAATTGTTGCAATGGTACGCCATTTATTTTCGATTTACATTGATGTATATTATTTAATATTTCAATTTTCATCATTCTTACCAATGTATATACACTCATTAGAGTTTATTTTTATGTTTGTAGATGGAAGGTGAAGAAGAAGAAAACAATCAACACAGTGAAAAAAACATTCCTAAAAATAACCCAAGTCATGGAAGTAGCTCTAGCAGTGACAGCAGTTCAAGGGAAGAATGATGGTCACTATGTTTTGATATCAAAGCAAGACATTGTATTTTTTGAAATATTATCTCGTGAAATCAGACATTTTGTTTAATGTAATGGACATAGTGTCCCAATTGAAAGAAAAATGGATACCAATAACTATCCCATTTTGTATGACAAATGCTGTCTTATATATATATAATATGTTTTAATTTATTCTATTGTGTTCTCCATTGTCGCTATTGCGTTCTCCATTGTCATTCTCAAATGCATTGATAAAAATTTAATTCATATCAATATTGTTATAAGATATATATGTGTCGATTTTTCATGAATAATGAATTTTAAAAAATCACAATAATTATGATTTGATATAACAAATTAATCCAAACATCTCATTCAAATGCATTAATAAAAATTTAATTAATATGAATATTGTTATAAGATGTGTCGACTTTTGGTCAATAATGAATTTAAAACAATCACAATAATTGCACTATCACGGGTCGATGCTTCTAAAAGATACAAAATGAAAACTGGTGGGTGTCAGTTACTCTACACCGGTGCCTTAGTATTCTGAAGCACACCGGTGCATTTCTACAACCTATGGGCACCACACAAATACCAAAACCAATTAAAAATATCATTGTGTTTGTGTGGTACTGTGCACCGGTGTGTTTATGCGGAATTACACACTAGTGCTTTTGTATGACCTCTGGGAATTGCACAAATACTGATACCAATTATAAATCTTAGTGCGTTTGTGTGATATTGCACACTGGTGTGTTTATGTGTCTCTACGTACCAGTGCATTTGTAAGACCTATGGGCACCACATAATTATCGATATCAATTATAAATCTCGGTGCATTTGTGTGATACTGCACACCAGTGCACTTCTATAAGTATACGTACTGGTGCGTTGAGACGACCTATGGGCATCGCACAAATCCCAAGACCAATTAGAATGACCCCATGCGTTGTATCACCAACACTACACTCGATGCGGTTTATACCTTGACCGGTCGGTGTGTTCTCCTTCAACTGGCCCGGGCCACCTTCTAGATGTATGCATTGGTGCGTTCAAGCCCGAGTAGCGCACCGATGAAAAAAACATCCATAATAACCTTCGGCCACCCAATGTTTTTTAGTTGTATTGAATTTTCATTAAAATCTCCGCAAAAACCTCCATAACCATAAATAGATGTTGTAGAAAATGTTTTTTTGACAATTTTGGCCAATTTTATAACACTAAAAACCTCCTTTATAACCTCCGCTAGAGGGTCTTTTCGTTGTAGTGTTGGAGATTTTGTTTTTAATTCCGCAAAAGATTTGTAGAAGCGATTCAATATTTAATTTTAGTACACTGATAGATCGAATTGAATCCATGATATACATTCTTGTTGTATAATTTCTACATGGTATCAAAGCACACAAAATCACAATTGTGAAGAAGGAGTTGAGTTTGTGACTGGATAGAATTCAAATTTGCAGAAAGATTTTCTTGGTGCTACAGCATATTCAGGATCGAAATGGATTTCAATGGCTTGAGGTTGCAATATGAAATCGAGGGTAGCTCAAAATATATTTCTTGGAAGAACATGATGGAGGAAATACTTGAAGACAATGGCTTGAAGGAATTCATTGACAATGATGTTCCTAAACCCACTATTACAGATGTTACAAATATTGACGCATGGCAAAAGAAAGTGGAAAAGTAGAGGTAGATCCTTTTGAAGGGAGTACGATACCACATTGTCCCAAGCCTCCATGGGAAATCCACACAATATGCAATGTCGAAGGCTTTGACAGATCTATTCCAGAGCAGCAGCAACCATAGGAAATTGGTACTCAAAGATAAACTTAGAAAGATCAAGATGGACAAGGGAAACTCCATACCAAAATATCTAACAAATGTTGGGATGAACTAGGGAGTGTTGGTATAACTATCACTGTTGATGATTTGGTGAGCTTGGCTCTCCTAGGAATTCCCAAGAGTTGGCACAATTATCAAGACTCTGTCAATGGAAGGGAAAATATACCATATTGGGAACGATTGTGGTCAGATTTGGTACAGGAGGAGTTCAGACAGAACACTAGAGATGGATCTTCATCTAAGAATGAAGATGAAGAAGATTTTTCTTTGGCTACCAAGGTGAAGAAGGGGAAGGGGAATAAATTCCATTCTAAATATGAGTCTAAAAATGGAAAGAAGCGGGACATGTCTAGGGTGAAGTGTTCTCATTGTCATGAGCATGGGAATTATGCTACTAACTGACCACAAAATAAGAAGAACAAGAAGGATGGAGGATCTAAAACTGGTGAGGCTTTGGCCTCGCAAATTGAGCTTGACATCTCATTGATCACATGCATGGTGTCAAGTGCATTGGGATCTATGTGGTATTTGGATAGTGGCGCTTCCTTTCACATGACGGGAGACAAGGAAATTTTCAGTAGCTTAGAGGAGAAGGATGTATAAATGCATATTAAAATGGGTGATTACGGGCAGTATAGTGTTATTGGGATTGGTGTCATACCTTCAAGAGGGATTCATGTAAACCCTTTCAATTAAAATATGTAATGCATGTACCAGGTTTCGAGAAAAAATTAGTCTCAGTCGCAATCTTGTAGGATAGAGGCTATGATGTTATTAGTGAAGGAAAAGCTTTCCTGCAACACAAAACAACAAGACAAGCCAAGAGAATATGGATTCAAGTTAAGAATATCTACAAGCTAGAGGTAGATGGGTGTACAAAAATTATGGGCAAGGCAAAAAAAGTGGTGAGCCAGGATGAGGGAAAATTATGGCACAGGAGATTGAGCCATATTCACCATGGAACCTTGAAAGTCATGTAGCAGATTTCTACTGGTCTTCCCAGGGGTACACTTGCATAGTCAAACACATGCAAGGGATGTACAATGGGAAAATATGTAAATGCCACCTTTCATGAGAAGGAGAATCGGGCTTTGGGGATCCTTAAGAGATTTCACACAGATGTTTGTGGACCATTCTCTATTGCTTCGACAACAAAACATAAGTACTATGTGATATTTTTTTATGAATTTGCTTGTAAGTGTTGGATCTTCTTCATGCAGAAGAAATATCAAACATTCTCTAAGTTTCTTCAGTTTAAGGCACTGGTGGAGAAAGAGTCAGGGAAGCAAGTGAAGGCTTTTAGGAGTGATAATGGTGGAGAATACATCTCTAACGAATTTAAGAACTTCCGCAACAAAGAAGGAATTAAAAGTGAACTGATAGCTCCTCGTAACCCACACCATAATGGGGTCACTGAAATAAAGAACAAAACAGTTGTGGGTGCAGCAAGAGAGATGTTGCATGATCAACGCCTACCGATGCATCTGTGGGCAGAAGCATGTAGCACTACGGTATTTTTGTAGAGTCATTGTCTTCATAGGATACCTGCCATGAGTACACCTAAAGAGGCTTTCACTAGTAAGGAACCTGATATTTCACACTTTAAGATTTTTGGTCCATATCTTTATGTGCATGTGACCAAATACGTCAGGAAGAAGTTGTAACCGACAGCTAAGATCGAGATTTTTATGGGGTACACTGAAACGCTCCATAACTATTGCTTGTATTTACCAAACAACATAATGATGTTTGTGCAACAGGATATAAAATTTGATGAGGATAAAGCCATGCGGTTGTCCCTTGAGAGGGAGCTGGATTTGCATGCATAGGAGGAATTGTTGGTTCCCAAGGATGAGCATCAAGATGTGGAGCAACCACATGAGGAGGTTCATGGAGTGGAGGAAAACACTCATGCAGAGCCATCCATAAGAAATGGCAGAAGGCACACCACGAAAGCTGATAGATATAGACTTGATGTTACAGATAATGTAGGAGCCGCTACTTCACAACGTAGATAGAGATAGTCTCATGACAGCTTTACTCGATACATGGATCTTATGAGAAAATGTATTGTGACTAAACCATCTTCCTTTTAGGAAGTAGTGCAGCAACCAACTTGGGTTGATGCAATGGTGGAGGAGTATGACTACATTTTCAAGAACAACGCATGGAAAATTGTCCCAAGACCGGTTGAGAAATAAATGGTTGGATCGAGATGGATCTATAGGGTAAATCAAGCTGTTGATGGGAGTGTAGAGAAATACAAGGCCAGATTTGTGGCCCGAGGATTCTCAAATATCGAGGGAATCAACTTTTGCACATGTTGCAATGTATTCTTCTATTAGATCCATCCATTCACTCTTAGCACATATGGGTTGATGCATTCATCAGATGGATGTGAAAACTGTGTTTCTCAATGGGATCATTGAAGAAAAGGTGTACATAAACTATCCTGAATTTTTAGACATCTTCAACAGTGAGTCACATGTGTGACGACTCAAAATATAACTATATGGGTTGAAGCAAGCACCTCGTGCTTGGTACACTCAGATAGACAACTATTTCACTAGATTGGGCTTCACCAAAAGTGAAGTAGATGCAAACCTATACCAGATTGTGTTGAGGGTAAGCTATTTATTATTTTTCTTTATGTTTATGATCTAATTTTGACTTGTGATGAGAAATTGATACACTCATGCAAGGAGGATCTTGTAAGGGAATTCATAATCAAGGACATGGGACTCCTTAATTATTTCCTTCAATTGGAAATATGGCAGCAGGATGGTGAAATTTTTTTGTCTCAAGGCAAGTATGCAAATGAGATACTGGGTAAGTTTCACACAGAGAGATGCAAACCCATGGATAATCCTCTTCTAGGAAATTGGAGGAAAGATGATGCTACTTCTGGAGAGGTAGTGGATGCTATTGTCTACAAGTAGTTAGTTGGTTAATAGATGTATCTAGTGAACACCAGACCAACCATTTGCGATGTAGTTAACCAGCTGAGTCAAGCTATGGTTAATCCTACCAAGCTCTTTTGGAAGGCGGGGAAACATGTCTTGAGATACCTGAGAGTCACATCAGAGTACGTCTATGGTACAGACAGATAGAGGGAGTGAAGCTTCAAGGCTTCACATATGCATATTTGGCCGAAAATCCATCAAAAAGAAAGATCACATCAGGAGATATCTTTAGCATAGGATCGACAATATTTTCCTGGTACAGTAGTAAACATCGATCTGTGGCGCTCAGTTCAATGGAAGAATATTACATGGCAGAAATTCAAGCTGCATGTGAGGCTATCTGGATGAGAAAGATCTTGGTTTGTTTGTTTGGTTCTCAGATAGATACAAAAGTGATACATTGTGAAAATCATAGTTGCATTAAACTCTCGATTAATCCTATGTTTCTTGATAGGTCCAAGCACATAGATATCTGGTACCATCATCTCAAATATTGTGTCAATAAGAGAACAATTCTGCTTTATTACATTCCCATGGAATATTGGGATGCAGATATTCTGACAAAGGCACTCAGCAGGAGAAAATTCAAATACAATAGAGACAAGATAGGGGTGAAGAATAATCCCTTTCTTGCTAAGATGGAGGTTTGAGATTCAACAAGAAAATTTCATCACCCACGCCTACTGCATTAAGCACCTACACTAGAGTGGGGCCCACAGGTGTTAAATTTGGTGCATGTCTATTTTAATTATCCCTTAATTAAGATGGACAATAAAATGTAATCTAGTCTCAAAATAACTTGCAATAGTTAACTAAGAGTGATAAACTTGGTTAGCTCATGAATTTCGAGTTATAGGTAGTTGGTGAGGCATGCAAAGTAATTCAAGTTGTAACAGTGTTCGAAGAGAAGTGGTGCATTAGTTAATGTAGGTTGTAATTAGTTTAACTCAGCTAAGTGAGTTAAACTCAATTGTGCTAGTTGTAATTGTTTGATACAGTAGCGAGAGATCAAGTGAATTAAATATTAATTAATTCACAATTAGTGATCTCACTTGCAACTGAGGATTTACTATTATTAGCTTCATGCATGTCAGATCTAGTGGAGAACCAGTTGAGATCTAGGTGAAAGGGAAGTTGACTATTAGTTGTAGGATTATTGGGTTCCACCCATGCAACTAAACACCCATTGGAGTTCCCATGATACTTGTGCAGTCAAGGAAGGAAAAAATTCATATTCTTTAGGGATTACATTCATCAAGGGTTGCGCAAGCAAGGAAGGTTGTCTCAAGGCAGTAAATTGGCTAAAGGTTGTCTCGAGGTAGTAAATTGGCTAAGTATTGGTCAGTTTTATGTATGACAGTGTGAGACATTTAGCTGAGTATAGGAGGGCTCTTGTGAGAATATTTGTATGTAATTGTTTCATGATACATGCTTAATATACAATAGAAGATAGTGGGTTTTTGAGAAATAAGCTTTCCCAAGGAAATTATCTGTGTTGTGGTTTGATTTGATTCTTCTTTGCTTCATGTGATTGGAGATTGTGTTTTTAATTCCACAAAATATTTGTAGAAGCGATTCAGTATTTAACTTTAGTACAATCTTAGATCGAATTGAATCCATGATATACAAGATTTTTGTATAATTTCTACAAAATATTCCTCCCACCCTTAGGAACCAATGGTCCCCATTACATGTAGATCCTTTAAGAGGTGCGGAAATTTTTATTGATCCGGGTGCCTAGTGAACCACTTTCCCTGGTGAGGGATTTGGCCAGCCTTAACAACCTGATACAATTGGATATTTTGTTGGTGAGTGCATTTAAGTTTTATTTCCATGATAAAATTGGTTACAACCTACTCCATGCAATGTGGATTTAACTCTGTCTGGGTCAATTGTTTAGCAATGTCGTATGTGTCGAGTTAAGGTTGAAAGTATGGTCGAAGGTGATCCACGTTGAACAATAGGTGTGATACAAGGAATGGGGGAATGCTAAGATAAAAGCCATTGTCTCCAACGGCCTTGGTGATGGTATATGGACCATATTGGTGTGGGCATAGCTTTTGGTGGGGTCTAGAGAGGAGATCCTTCTGCAAATGGAAACAAACTTTTTCGCCCACCTGGAATTTGTGTGGCACTCGATGTTGATCATGTCACAGCTTGTACTTAGCATTGGATTTTCCAATATGTCATGAACCTATTAGCGGATTTGTCAAATGCGCTCAGTGAATTTTTTCACCTTGACAACTTCATACTAGACATGAGACCAATCTACCTGAGTAGCCTCAAATGGCATCGCTATGTCAATGGGACATAGTGGGTGGAATCCCAAACCCACCTGAAATGGGTTGTGGTCGGTAGAGCTGTGAAGAGACTGGTAATAACTATTGTAAATAAGGGAGTCTCTCATCCCATGTGCATGGATGCTTGGAGTTTTACATGTGAATAATGTGTATGATCATCATGTTGACAACCTTTGTTTTTCCGTTGGTTTGGTGATGGAAAGTTATGGACTTGGTGATCTTGGTGTCCAACATCGACTAGAGAGTGGACCGAAATGTACTGAGGAACTTTCTATCCTGATATGAGATGACAGAATGTGGGATCCCAAAGTGTACCCACACTCATTCAAATAATATTTTTGTAGTGGCCTGTGATATTTTTCTTGCAGGTCACCATAATGGCCATCTTTAAGAATCTATCAATGACCACAAAATCAAATTCATTTCCATGCTTAGTATAAAGAAGGCCCAATATGTAATCCATGGAGATGGATTCGCAAAGTCAAATAGGGGTAGGCAGAGGAGTATAGAGACCTCGCTTCTTGATGTTCATTTTTGCAATGGCGTAGGAAGTGTAGGATCTGATGTAATTCCCATTATCCTATCGAATTTTTAGACAAAAGAAATAATTTTGCAGTACTGCCACTATTATATCGACCCCTAAATTCCTAGCAACCCAACTCTAGTGTGCTTCCCAAACCATATTGTCATGCTCACTTGAAGGAATAAAAAGGTTTCCAAATTTACATACCAATCCATCCTTGGGGTGAAAAATTGGAACTTAATTACCTTCCAAGAGAGTATTGTATGTGTCGCTGAATTCTGGATCGCTTTTGTACAAAGGTGGCCAATCAGATGTCTCATGCCCACAAGAGTTGAGCATGATGGTTAGCACCACGATCAGTGGTTGATAGAGGTAGTATGCAAAATTATTAGTGTTTGCCTTCTTGTACTTGATGTTCAAATGAAAATTTTGTAGGTATGTGGACCACTTCTAATGGTGATCGTTCTGCAACTTCCCTTGTCTCTGTATCAACTATAGGGGTCCATGGTCTATGTGTATGACCTCTTCTTTCCCAAAAATGTAATGCTTCCATTATCAACAAGCCTCCATAATGGAATATATCTCTTTCTCGTAGGTGGGGTACTTCCAGATTGTGTCAGAAAGTGTCTCAATGTGATATGCCATTGGATGCCACTGTTGAGTAAGGACTGGCCCAATAGCATAGTAAGTGGAATTTTTTTGAATATTTATTGGTTACTACAAGTATGGTAATGTGAGAATTGGTGCAGAGAAGATGAGATGTTTCAACTCTACGAACAACTTCTGTTGACATTCAGACCAAAATAAAATTTCTTTCGCTCCTCCCTTTCTCACTTGACTCAAGGGCCAACTGATATGAGATAATCCAAACACAAACCTGTGCTAGAAATTGGCAAGACATACAAAGTTTTGGAGCTTTGTTAGAATCTTTGGGACTAGCAAATCCTGAATGAATTGGATCTTGGTTGGATCCACATTCATCTAAGGCTCAAGTTTTAGCTAAAATTTAAAGTGCTCGAAATTGCTTTGAACCTGAACAACTGGATAGTGTTCATCACCAGGATTCTGACGCAACTAATTTCATCAAAATCTGAGTTCGTATGACTGATTTATTGTCTGTTGTTTGTTTTCCGAAACATGCAAAAAAGGAGCAGAACAGGTATCGTGATGATGTGGCAGGTACAGTCAGCATTGCAGGGAATATTCTCCAGATTGCAGCCGGTGACACTGTGACAAGTGTTGTCTTCAGATTCGTCACATGGGTTTGTGAAGAGAGAAATTTTCCAATGACATCCAAGATTCTTCCTAAGTTGGAATTTGAAATATTTTTAAGCTTGGAGTACAACCCAACTAGAGGGTGCCATGTGTCCTCTCTGCTCAGTGATCTCCTAACCTTTGGGGTCGAATTATTTGTTGGAATAATTTGTATGGTAGAATTATTTGGATATATATATATATATATATATATATATATATATATATATATATATATATATATATATATATATATATATATATATATTATAAAATTTTAAAACCCATTTTCGGCGGGGTCAACCAAAGTTGGAGGGTCTTCTAACTATTATGGTGAAGATTCCAAACCTGTCAGAGTTGAAAAATATGTCAAAGGAGTTATTAAAAATCCATGTAAAATTATTCTGGCAGAGTGGGGGTTGAATCTACGACCTTCTGCCTGCCAGCCACACGCAATACCAGTTCTCCTACACGGTGTTCCTTACCCACTATGCTCTCTGCATTAACTTAAAGTTTACAAGACTAACGGATGGGGGTTGGAGGGGTCCAACCCCCTCCCCATGTGGCCATAAGATTATAACCAAGTGTTCCAATGAAAAACAACGTAGTTTTATTAATCGCGTTTAATTAAATTTAAAATGTGGTTTAACCATGATAAGCCACAATTAGCAGTAACCATGCTTGTCACATTAAAGAAAATGCTTATCCCCTAATTAAACACAATTATCCATTAATTAAACCTAGATTATGTTGGCAAGAGTTTATGAGGGCGAGCCAATTGTGGTGAAATTTCTAAATTTAGTAAGTTAACTTGCAGTTCCTCCAGTTTTAGAGGAGAAATTGGGAAAAAAGGAGTTTTGGTCATAACTCACTCAATTTTTTCCCAAACAGAGCTCAGAAAGAGGAATTCTAGGCTAATTGGCATGTTGGGAACTCAATGGAGCCCTGAGGCAGAAAAGGTCATCTATAGGTGATTTTGTGCATTTGAAGATTTTTGAAGGCTAGGGACACTAGTTGTTGGGGTCATTTCTAGAGCATCCAAAGTCCAAATTTAGCAAACAAATAGTCATTTTTGGGAGATTGTGATGTTTTAAACTCATTGGAATAGGTTCCAAGAGCTTCTGAACCTTTTAAAAACAATTTGAGCACACTTAAAGCTAATACAAAGGCCAACAATATGAAGCTAGACAAAGGAGATGTAGCCCAGGAGGGGTGAACTCCTTTATCAAAGTTCTGTGTGTTAAGAGGTGTTATGTGTGGTTGTTGTGTTTAATATTGATTTTGTTCTGTCATTTAAAATTATGCTTTTTAATCTTATGAAAAACTCATGATTTCACTAAGTACATTGTTTGAAAATCACATGCTCATAAACAAACCTATGAAGGATAAGTAAAGAAAAGCAAAGAAAATTTTATATGTGATAACTAGCACTGAGAAACTAGCACAATAGAAACTAGCATTCATTTTCAGATCAAGGTTGTATCAGAGCACAAGGTTTCTTGCTTGTTTTACTTGAAGGGTTTTAAGCAGTGCAAATCTACTGATGCTTACAAGATTGAGATTACAGAGAGGAGAAGGGAAGCTATTGATAGGTAGTACCGAAGTTAGGACAAGAAGGAAGAAGGCTGAGAAGGCATCATCCTTACCCAAAGGAGCACTCAAGGCAACACTTGAAGCACCTCAAATTAAATCTACAGAAGTTGAGATACAAGAGGAATTAATTTCACAAGAGGCTGAGGTGATTGAAGAGATACAAGCTGTAGAGATTAAGCTTGAATCTATAGCCAAAATGTCAGGCAGTGAAGGAAATCATGAACATTATGAAGAAGAGGATGTTAAGATGGAATTAAAATAAATGAAAATGATGGTGAAAGTTATTTATGAAGCTTTTATGGCAAAGGAAACTGGAGAAGTGTTATAGTTCAATTTGGGCACCATTCCCAATGACTTGGTTAACTGGCCATCATCTCCAGGACCAATGATCAAGGGTCTATCATTCCCTATCATTTCATTTTCTACATGCCCTAGGATAAAAAACAAGACAAATCAAGCAAGACTTTCATCAAGCAAAGGTTTCCATGGTTTGAAGCTTATTATATAGCATATGGGAGCTCACCAACGCAGTCTCCAAGGGGCTTAAGTGCATTGCATATACAAGTAGCCCCATGCAAGGTTGCTCTGCAAAGCACTTCTCGACATTCACAGGTGCGTTGGTCACATTCGGAGCGAAATTCTCATTGTTCCGGAATCTCCACTTGGCCAGTCCCTTCTAGAAGAGTTCACATGTGTCAAGCTTCAGATCCAAGTGTCCATTTGACATCTACATGACTGGAAACATGTCTTGCCTATTTTTGGAAATTTATTGATTGCAAAACAACCTACAGTTCTTCTATAAATTGAGCACAGATATAAGTTCTTGAGGGGGAAGAATTTGACTAGAGAAATGCTGGAGAATTTTCAATTGAGAGCTAGATTTGTGAAGCTGCTGCTGGAGAGATTTATACGATGATGAGGCTTGCGAACATTGCTAGAAGGTCACTTAAAATTAGTCACTAGGTTGTAACCTCTCCTTCTATCATCAATAAAGAGTACTGCTTATTTTTCCCTATATGCATCTGTATTGATTTTGATTTTCCATATTGCAAGATCTTGGTTGATGTATATGGTTTATGCTTTACTGATTTAGCTAACTACCTTGAATAGATATCTATATTATTGCATCTTCAGTTGTGTCATCGTTATTTTTTGTAGGAGGCATTTAGCCCACAAACTTCTTGAATTTGAAACTGCAACAGAAGGATTCATTTGGAAGTGACTAAACAAGTAAGCCTCCAATCCTCTCTGTGTATCTATTCTGAGTTAGGAAAAATAATCATATAGTATTTCACCTATTGTTCTAGACTAGCACCTGCCTAGGGAAGCATGATTTATCTGTAATTCACGGTTCTGGACCAACAAATCGGGCCAGAATTATGAAACAAGTCATGAGCATAGTTCTTTTCCTGTGTCAAGCTCATTAAAAACTGAAACAAATCCTCCCCTATAATGAACCTTCATTCCATCCAACTATTAGTAACCACTAATATACTTAGGTGAATAAAATGAATTGTGGGGGGCATCTTCTCTTGTAGGGGGCATTCAACATGTGATCTTGCAGGGGGAATTCAAAACATTCTTACGAATTGCATGCAATCAATCGCTGAAGTTCAGGGGAAAAATCATGTTCAGAGCTCCAAAACACAAATGGTAACTACGGAATGGTAAAAATGAATAGTGAAACTACTTTTAATAGTCATTTAATTATTTGCAAATTGAATTTATTGATATGAATATAGTTTTATTATGTTTCTATCATGAAACAAGTATTTTTAATCCATTTTATGTTGCTCTAAAACAAGTCTTAGAACTTACGAGCAGATTAGTCGTGCAAATTTATTTCAAGAATGATTTGACCATAAAGCATACCTTTTCTCCTTATTTTTTGAGCTTTGTTAAAAAAGAAGAAGGATTTGAAGCACACTTTTATCTCTTTTTAGAGCTTCGATAATAGTGAAAAAGGAACCCCTGGAGTCTTCTTTTAGCTCTTGTCAAACTCCGATATTGTGAAAATATTGTCGAGCAATTGTCTTTTCGAGCTCGTTAAAGTAAATGAATTGATATCTAGTCAGTATAATTTTAACCCTTTTCCAGACTGAGATGGATTATTTACGAAAAATGAATACCTTAGTTAAACATGACCAAAGAGGTTCTCTCAGATATTATTTTACACTTTTTCGGATCTGAGTGACAAATTTATGAAAAAGTACTTTTGGAGTTATCTTTCATCCTCTTTCTCAAACTCTCTAAATATGAAAAAGGATCGGGCTATCACTGTCGTTAAGCTCGTTAAAACATAAAATAGCAATGGGTTTGTCAATCATGGCAAGAATCGAGTTTCATTCATCACTAGACTCATTAAATTATTAAATATCAGTACTTTATTCGCCCGAAGGGTTGAATTATAGATCAAGAAAATGTTATCCTCCTCAAGCTT
The DNA here is from genome assembly GCA_034641835.2 of Pinus albicaulis. NCBI lineage: Eukaryota > Viridiplantae > Streptophyta > Pinopsida > Pinales > Pinaceae > Pinus > Pinus albicaulis. Next base: position 1,458,057,256 of record CM076582.1, read on the forward strand.
GTTATAAAATAAAGAGGTACTGGTCAAAAAATGACCAGGGAAAATTTGGGAAAAGTAAGCAAAGTTTCTTTTTGGTAGAAAGTTGCTCTTGAACATGAAACTTCTTTCACTCCATGTTCGTGACTGTTTGGGTTGGGTAATCATCTTGATGGTTCATTCACACCTATGGTTCATCATACCTTCACTTTGGTTTTGGGTCAATTCTGCCAACTAATCACAGTGTCGCCGATATGTTCAAGAGAAGTCATCCAGCGATTAAAAACTCATCCTTCTGCAATACTCGTAAACCTTCATTTTCATGACCGTCATCCCTGAAAATTGCTATATCAAGTCATGTTGAATTCTTAGTTAAACTGAGAGGGGGGGGGGTTGAATCAGTTTAACACATACATGAGCTTTTTAAATTTTCATCAAATTATTTACAACTTACTTTCATAACCAAACTTAATATATGAATAGTCTTAATATGTTGCAGCAGGTATTAAATTAATGTGACATCAATATTATTATGAGAGCAGCAAGCATTAAGCAGATTTGGTAAATCATATCAACACATAGGAAACACACATGGAGACAAAAGATATAAGTGGAAACCCATAAAGGGAGAAAACCACATCTTATTATTGTTGTGATGCAAAGGCAAGCTCCAAATCCCTCTCACCACTAATTTTCTGTAGGTTCCAACCTACAGGAGGCTCCAACCTCAATTCTACAAGCTACAACTTGCAAGGAAGCTCCAACTCCCGTCAATTTTCTGCAGGCACCAACCTCAAATATCAACTCTATTTTGTAGCATCTCTTTTTGCTCCTCTCTTCCTTATCTTCTCTGCCTCAGTTTTCCATATTCTACATTCTCTATTCTCACTCTCTCAAACCTCTCTATGCATATCAAGATGATATTACTTATAGAGAATTCCTGATGACTGTTTGTTTTCCTCTAGGAATTCGAAATGGATAGTCATACCTCTTGGTCTTCTACCTTCTCATTTCTTTTCAGCTCACTTAAAAAAATATAACTGTAGGTACTAGTTTTAATATTACAGTGGGAATTTTGTTCTCTTCCGGAGACTTGCCAATGCATCACAACAATATAAATCAATTAAAAAAAATTACATTCAACTACAATGAAAACTCCAACCCAATCATTCAGCCTCTTAGTTCACTGCGCTTGTCTTTTCTGTGATTGTGTTTGTCTTTTCTGTGACTTTGTTTGGCCCTTCCGTCTCTGATTTATTTCCTTCTTACTTTCACAGTGTAACTGCCATACATGTGTAACTTCCCTTTTCATATATCACAATTTAACTCTCGGCATGATAAGAATTTTTTTTAACATACAGACTATCGTATTATCAAACTTATGTAACTTCTGGCGATATAATACTAATAAATCATTTTAATACACCGAATGCCCTTACGAGCCCACTCGCTGAGCTTTCCGATGCGATGTATCACTCCTCGACTACTTCTGATTGTGATCAAATGCCGATGCAATGAAACCCTATTTACGTTGAAATGTTGATGCGATGTATCACCTTTCAAATATTTCCGACTGCGATTAATCGCAATCGCGACTTCCATTAAAAGTTCCGATGTTCCAATGCTCTGATGCTCCGATTCCGATGTTTCATTGTTATGCAGGAACTCGAACATATATCAATCATGGTTTATAAACCCATCAGGTCCGCACTTTAAATGCAATTGTAACCTTTTTTTTATATGTTCTACTACCAAATTTCTCCGATGCGATTGGGTGAGGGTCCCACCATGTAATATTTCACTTGCTTTAAACCCAACGTATCTCCATTACACATATATAACTTTATATAAAGCCACATTATGACTCTATATTCCATTCAATTTACACATACAGAATCAATTCGGGCTTAACCTTTGATAAAATAACATTTTATTGAATGTCGGCAACTTTGACTGCGTGTGGAAGTCATTTCTTTATATATATCCACGACTTTATAAACTTACCATTGTTCTAGATCTGAACTCTTAATCTGATTTTAATATTTGAGGACCCTGGTATTTTAATGTGTACCCCATACTCCGTTTAATTCTTGTAAGGTTCGACTTGTCACATAATATATATAACTTCATATATATATATATATATATATTATATATATATATATATATGTTCCCCCATATGTATACTCCTTGAATTTCCATTAATACTCGGGCCCATAATATGCACAGTTTGCCTTTGATATTAACATGTAGCACCTATAGCACCCAACCATGCTTTATAACATTAACATGGAAATTCATATCGCGGGTGATTCACGGGTCCCACACATACAATAGCAAATTGTAGTCGCTCGTACCTTGAGTTATCTTCCGTGCTAATTGACATGCAACCACCATTCAATGGACCCGCCTCCAGATCGGACAATGCATGGCCATATCGCGTTCATTCCATCATTGATGGTTAACGCGCGATGGCACGCGATGAGGGCGGTATCTCCAAACCACTTAAGACCACGTGTCAGCTCCTAGCATATATCGCGTTTGATTTGTAAATACAGCTTACCATATAAAAGCGATGCAATGAAAACCGTCAGGTGTTCCAAACCCACTGTCACTGTTCACACCTCGTGGTTCCGTTTAGTTGTGCTCGAGGTTCCATTCCTTCCTTCATTTGTTCATGATCCCAATATGTCTTCTTAACTTCATTTTCATATGGTTATTTGGTTATTCTCTGTCGCTCCTTCTCATATGTTAACCATTGTTCCATCAACACTTCAACACAACACTTCCACATATTATAACGCACGGGTTTATTACCAATCTTCTGCATTTCAATTCATAATTCCTTAACACGGGGTTTATTTCTTATTTATTTAGTGCTTCAATATATGAATCCTATTTCATTATTACATTAATTCAACATTGATCATTTCACTATTTGATAATGGCTCTGCATCTGCCTCCACTGCCCCTGTATTCGTTGTCTCCACCTCTGTCTCCACTGCTCGATTGTTTCTCTACCTATGTACATATCTTGTCACTGTATCTCTGCTGCTCTGCCAGATTTGCACTCTTGTCACTGTATTTTCCGTTTCATTTCAATAGTCGTCTTCCGCCTGTCTCCTTTGCTATCTATGTTGTCTCCTTTATGCTGCTTGCTTCTCTTTTTTCTACCCTGTCTTTGTAAATATACTCTCCCTCTGTTCTTCTCTGTTGTCTTCTCCTTTTCTTCTGCTTCCTCCTTTGCCATCAATAACAACATTTCCAACAGTCTCCCCCTTTGGCATTGATGGCAATACACTTCCTCTATTTTCCTTTTAGGACCCTTTCTTCTGTTGCTTGCTCTTCCTCCCCCTTTGACATCAATGGCAAGGGGTTGCTCATTTTTCAGTGTGCTTTCAAATCTTGCCTATGTGGCTCTGATCTTGAGGATCTATCTCATCCTTTTCTTGCTTGCTGATTTTCCCCTGGAATGATATTTTCATTTCTGTTCTCCCCCTGGACTGAAGCTTCATTTTTCTTTCAGAGAGTAGTATCTAAAGACACTACCTCTTGTTTATTTCTCATATATTCGAATGGCTCTCTAGCAAAAGGTTTGGTAAATATATTTGTTGTCTGTTCTTTTGTTGGTGCATACTCCAGCTTTACTACCTTCTGAGCCACTTTTTCTCGGAGAAAATGATACTTAATTGGGATATGTTTAGTTTTGGAAGGAAGCACAAGATTTTTTGATATGCTTATAGAACTTGTATTATCACATTTGATAGAGATAGGTTCATCAATGCTTACCTTCATGTCTTGGAGGGTTTGCTTCATCGACATAACTTGTGTGCAGCATGTTGCTACTGCTATGTATTCTGCTTCTACTCTAGATAGAGAAATAGATGTTTGTTTCTTGCTTAGCCATGCCACCAGACTTTCTCCTAGATAGAATGCACCTCCACTTGTTCTTTTCCTGTCATCCACATAGTTGGCGCAATATACATCTGTATATGCTGTCAAAGTGAAGCTTTTACCTTTTGGATACCAAAGTCCATACTATGTAGTTCCTTGTAGATATCTGAATATTCTTTTGATTGCTAAAAAGTGATTTTGTTTAGGTGTTGCTTGATATCTAGCCACTAGTCCTACTGCTAGCATGATGTTTGGTCTCGATGCTGTCAGGTACAACAAACTTCCTATCATGGATATGTAGAGTCTTTGATCTATATCAGCACATAGCTTGCATCTCGTCATCATGGGAGTTGACACAGGTTTACAGTCTTCCATTTTGAACTTTTTCAACATTTCTTTTAAGTATTTTTCATGTGAGATGAATGTACCTATGTTCTTTTGCTGAATTTCAAGTCCTAAATAGAAACTGAGCTCTCCAATCATAGACATTTCAAATTCTGATTTCATCTCCTCAGCAAACCCTTTTGCTAGCTCATCTCTGTTGCTTCCAAACATAATATCATCAACATATACTACAACAATCAGGAGTTCATTTTCATGGGCTTTTATGTATAGATTGATGTCTACTCCACCTCTCTTAAAGCCTTGTTTTTGAAAATATTTATCTAGTCTTGAGTACCAAGCACGAGGAGCCTGTTTTAGTCCATAAAGAGCCTTTTTCAGTCTGCATACATAGTCTTCTTTGTCTGTTAATGAGAAGCCTTCTGGTTGTTCCATGTAGACTTCTTCTTCTAAGTCTCCATTCAGAAATGCAGATTTTACATCCATTTGATATACTTTGAAGTTTTGGTAGCATGCAAATGCCAGGAAAATTCTGATAGCTTCCATTCTGGCTACAGGGGAAAATGTTTCATCGTAATCAAGTCCTTCAATTTGTGAGTATCCTTTGCAGACAAGTCTGGCTTTATTCCTGATTACCTGTCCTTCTTCATTCATTTTATTTTTGAATACCCATTTTGAGCCTATGACATTTTTCTCAGTGGGTCTAGGCACTAGTTCCCAGGAATTATTTTTCTCAATTTGGTCCAATTCTTCATTCATAGCATTCACCCAAGACTTGTCCTTGCTGGCTTCTTCAAATTTCTTTGGCTCTATTTGTGACAACATGGCTATGTATACCTCTTCAGTTTGTTCTGTTAGTTTCCTTCTTGTTTGGACCCCTACTCTCTTGTCTCCAATGATTTGATCTTCAGGATGGTTCTTCTGAGTATATCTTGAGGGAGCTTTAGAACTCAGCTCTGTATCTTCTGTTGTCTTGCTTGTTTCCTCATCATCTTGGTTTTCTTCTTCATGGTTGTCTGATGGACTGCAGAAGTCTGTATCTCTTGTATTTTTTGGAAGTTCTTCATCAAATATCACGTCAATGCTTTCTACTATTTTCCGAAGAGTCTTATTGTAGCACCTGTACCCTTTACTTTTGGATGCATATCCCAGAAATATCCCTTCATCTGCTCTTGCATCAAATTTCCCAAGATTTTCATCATTATTCTTTATGTAACACTTTCTTCCAAAGATTCTAAAATGTTTGATTGAAGCTGGTTTACCATGCCATAGTTCATAGGGAGTCTTGTCACTACTTGGCCTTAAGTGAGCTTTGTTAAGGATGTGCATGACTGTGTGTACTGCTTCTGCCCAGAAGGTTGAGGAATATTACTCTCTTGCATCATGGCTCTGGCAATTTGTTGTACAGATCTGTTTTGTCTCTTTGCTACTCCATTCTACTGAGGTGTCCCTGCAATAGTGAATTGTTGCTTTATGCCATGTTCATTGCATAAGTTTGCAAAGTCATAACCTGTGAATTCACCTCCTCTGTCTCATCTGATGCATTTTAGCTTGCATCCTATTTGATTTTCTGCTAATGCTTTGAATATCTTAAATTTCTCCAGTGCTTCCAATTTATTCTTGAGAAATGCAACCCATGTCATTCTGGAGAAATCATCTATTATCAACATGAAGTAGGATTCTCCACTTGGTGTTTTAGTTCTTGCAGGTCCACACAGGTCCATGTGCACAAGCTGGAGTGGTCTTCTTGTTGATAACTCATATTTGGCCTTAAAGGATGTGCGGGTTTGTTTACCCAATTGACAAGATTTGCATATGGTATTAGAAGGCATTTTTATTTCTAGCATGTCTCTGACAACTTTCTTCTTGCTCAGTATGATGATATGATCGAAGCTGAGATGTCCCAATATTGTATGCCATAGCCATGACTCCTCAAATTTGCTATGATGGCATGCTTCATCTTCCTCTTTCACTATGTAAACATTACTCTCTGTTCAAACACCTTTGAGAAGAGTCTTACCTGTGGTGCTTGATCTGACTTCACAGTCTTGTGCTCTGAAAAGAACTTCGCAGCCTTTATCACACATTTGACTGACACTCAGCAAATTTTCTTTCAGCCCATCTACAAATAGTACATCTTGGGCTTTACCTCTGCCATTATCTAGGCTGATTGAGCCCTTTCCCTTGATTTTTCCTATTTTATCATTGCCAAAAGTAACATTACCAGTTTTATTTTTGTCAAAAGTTATAAATTTGCTTCTGTCTCCAGTCATATGTTTTGAGCAGCCACTATCCAGATACCATTGGCTTTTTAGGTCTTGAGCAGTTAGAGCCAGCTCACACTTATTCACCTTCTTTTTCCACTGGAAGCATTCTTTTGTTTGGTATCTTGTATGAGATGATGAATCACATCCTCTCAGAGGACATTTGGAAGGCATATGTCCAACTTGATTTCATACACAGCATTTGATCATAATTTTTGCAGAATTGTGAGTATGAACAAAATTTCTTTGATTCATAAACCTCCTTGAGGTGTTGAACATCAATCTTTGTCCATACTTTCTACACTCAATAATTTTATGGCCAAATTCCTTACAATAAAAATAGTAACCATAGAAACTATTTGCATACTTGATGTAAGGTTGTCTTCTCCATTTGTTTGCTTGAGACAGTCTCTTCACTGTTTGCATCTTTTGTTGGTTTGAGTTACTCCTCCTTGCATGACAGTATGCAACAATGTGTCCTAGCTTGTGGTAGACATAACAGGTGTCATTCTTCATAGGAGGGAAGAATCTCCTTTGATGGCTTCCAAATTTGACATACTCAGGGGTATATGAGTCTTTTTCTATTATTTGAGTATTTTTTTCATTCTTTGTTATTAGAGATTTCTTCTGGGTTCTGTCTCCCTCCTTATATGTTTCTTCTTTTGTAGGGATTATTTGAGTTGCTTCATCATCCTTCTTTGCTTTTACAAAAATAATCTCTCTGTCCTCCTTTTCTTTGCTTTTACTTGATTCTCCTTTATAGCCTATTCCAGTTTTTATCATAGGAGATCTTTGAGCATCCAGAATTTCGTTCAACTTACCAGAGCTTGTTGTTTGAGAAGAGTTTATAGCCACTTTCCTTTGAGCATTTTCTAATTTCTTCCTAAGACATACTACTTCTTCTTCCAACTTCTCTTGTTCCTGAGTTTTCTTCTTGATTTTCTTAAGCAGCCTGTCTTCTATCTTCTTGGCTTCTTCAAGCTCTATCTTTAGTTGCATGAGGACTTCTGAATTCTGTTCTTTTTGTACATACTTGAGGAGAATTTCTTTTTGTTTTCTGCACTTTAGTTTGAGTCTATCAATCTTCTCCAGGGCACTTCTTAGCTCCCCCTCAAGGTCGAATTCACCTTCTTCTTCTTCATCTTCTAGCAAAAGTCCTTCAAGTTATTCTTTGGCCATCAATAAAAATTCAGAGGTTCCTTCTTTACTTAAAGGTTCATCTGAGTCTTTAGATGCACTGTTGTCTTGTTGAGCATAGAAGGATTTTCTATTGAACTTCTTTCCTTTCTGCCAGTTCTTTGACGTATTTTTCTTTGATTCTTGAGCTTGATTCCTTGCTTTCTTGTGAGGACACTTTGCAGCATAGTGTCCAAATATTCCACAGTTAAAGCATTTGAAAGGAATTTTATCTTTGTATTTACCTGAGCCTCTATCCAGTTTCTTGACAAATTTAGCCTCTTCTTCATTCGAGCAAGAGCATATGTCTTCCTTTTCTTCTTTCTTCTTTTTTGCTTTAAAGGTTGCCTCCCTCATACTTGGCTTCTTCTGTGGGAGCCTCATCTCGTACGCTGTTAGATTTCCAAGTAGCGGGTTCATGGTCAAGGTTTCCCAATCAGTTGTTTCTTCTATTGCAGACACCTTGGGGTTAAAACTGGGTGGAAGAGATCTTAGAATATTTTGTACAATTACACTTTCTGGTATGGTTTCTCTAAGAGCTTTCACATCGTTGACAATTTCTGCAACTCTTAAGAAGAAGCTGCCAACATCTTCATCATCATTCATTTTTAAATTTTCAAACTGAGCTCTATATACTTGAATTTTGGCAGTATTTACCTTTTTTTTTCCCTCATGGATATTCTCTAGAGTATCCCACATATCTTTGGCAATCTTACTGTGCATTATTTTTATAAATTCAGCCTCACAAAGTCCACTTAAGATTGCATTCGTGGCCTTTTCATTTGCCACAAATTCTTGTTTAGATTCTCTCTTAAGGTCAGTTGCATTTGGGGCATATCCAAATTCTACAGCAGCCCAAACCTCTATTCCTAGAGACATTATGTATTCTCTCATTCTGATTTTGCAGAAGGCATATTTAGCACCAGTGAAGAAAGGGGATTTATTGGTTGAGCTTCCTTCTTGACTAGCCATCCTGGGGGCCTAGGATCTCCTTTCAGTGGTAAAACTGGTACAAAAGGAACCTGGCTCTGATACCAATTGTTGAATTCTTAGTTAAACTGAGAGGGGGGTGAATCAGTTTAACACATACATGAGATTTTTAAATTTTCATCAACTTATTTATAGCTTACTTTCATAACCAACCTTAATATATGAATAGTCTTAATATGTTGCAGCAGGTATTAAATTAATGTGACATCAATCTTATTATGAGAGAAACAAACATTAAGTAGATTTGGTAAATCATATCAGCACATAGGAAACACACATGGAGATAGCAGATATAAGTGGAAACCCATAAAGAGAGAAAACCACATCTTATTATTTTTTTGATGCAAAGGCAAGCTCCAACTCCCTCTCACCACTGATTTTCTGTTGGCACCAACCTATAGGAGGATCCAACCTCAATTCTGCAAGCTACAACTTGCAAGGAAGCTCCAACTCCCGTCAATTTTCTGCAGGCACCAACCTCAGATATCAGCTCTGTTCTGTAGCATCTCTTTCTGCTCCTCTCTTCCTTATCTTCTCTACCTCAGTTTTCCATATTCTACATTCTCTATTCTCACTCTCTCTAACCTCTCTATGCATATCAAGATAATATTACTTATAGAGAATTCCTTATGACTATTTGTTTTCCTCTAGGAATTCAAAATGGATAGTCATACCTCTTGGTCTTCTGCCTTCTCATTTCTTTTCAGCTCACTCAGAAAAATATAACTGTAGCTACTAGTTTTAATATTACAGTGGGAATATTGTTCTCTTCTGGAGACTTGCCAATGCATCACAACAATATAAATCAATTAAAAACATTTACATTCAATTACAATGAAAAATCCAGCTCACTCATTCAGCCTTTTGGTTCACTACGGTTGTCTTTTATGTGACTGTGTTTGTCTTTTCCGTGACTATGTTTGGCCCTTTCGGCTCTGATTTATTTCCTGCTTACTGTCACAGTGTAACTGCCATACATGTGTAACTGCCCTTTTCATATATCAAAATTTAACTCTCGGCATGATAAGAATTGTTTTTAACATACAGACTGCCGTATTATCAAACTTATGTAACTTTTGGTGATATAATACTAAGAAATCATTTTAATACACCGAATGCCCTTATGGGCCCACTCACCGAGATTTCCAATGCGATGTATCACTCCACGACTACTTCTGATTGCGATCAAATGCCAATGCGATGAAACCCTGTTTACGTTGAAATGTCGATGCGATGTATCACCTTTCAAATATTTCCGACTGTGATTAATCACAATCGCGAATTCCATTGAAAAGTTCCGATGTTCCAATGCTCCCATGCTCTAATTCCAATGTTTCATTGTTATGCAGGAACTCGAACATATATCAATCATGGTTTATAAACCCATCGGGTCCACACTTTCATCGCAATCGCAACATTTTGTTTATATGTTCTGCTGCCAAATTTCTCTGATGTGATTGGGTTAGGGTCCTACCATATAATATTTCACTTGCTTTAAACCCAACGTATCTCCATTAGTCATAAATAAATTTATATAAAGTCACATTATGACTCTATAGTCCATTCGAATTACACATATGGAATCAATTCGGGCTTAACCTTTGATAAAATAACATTTTATTAAATGTCGGCAGCCTTGACTGTGTGCGGAAGTCATTTATTTATATATATCCACGACTTTATAAACTTACCATTGTTCTACATCCAAACTCTTAATCTGATTTTAATATTCGAGGACCCTGGTATTTTAATGTGTACCCCATACTCTGTTTAATTCTTGTAAGGTTCAACTTGTCACATAATATATATAACTCCATATATATATATATATATATATATATATATATATATATATTCCCCCATATGTATACTCCTTGAATTTCCATTAATACTCGGGCCCATAATATGCACAGTTTTCCTTTGATATTAACATGTAGACCTATAGCACCCATCCATGGTTTATAACATTAACATGGCAATTCATATCGCGAGTGATTCACGAGTCCCACACATACAATAGCAAATTTTAGTCGCTCGTACCTTGAGTTATCTTCTGTGCTAATTGACGTGCGACCACCATTCGTTGGACCTGCCTCTAGATCGGACAGCGCATGGCCATATCATGTTCATTCCATCATCAATGGTTAATGCATGATGGCACGCGATGAGGGAGGTATCTCCAAACCACTTAAGACCACGTGTAAGCTCCTAGCATATATCACGTTCAATTTGTAAATACAGCTTACCATATAAAAGCGGTGAGATGAAAGATGTGAGGTGTTCCAAACCCACTGTCACTGTTCACACCTCGTGGTTTCGTTTAGTTGCGCTCGAGGTTTTGTTCCTTCCTTCATTTGTTCAAGATCCCAATATGTCTTCTTAACTTCGTTTTCATACGGTTCTTCGATTATTCTCAGTCGCTTCTTCTCATATGTTAACCATTGTTCCATCAACACTTCAACACGGCACTTCCACATATTATAACGCATGGGTTTATTACCAATCTTCTGCATCTCGATTCATAATTCCTTAACACAGGGTTTATTTCTTATTTCTTTAGTGCTTCAATATATGAAGCCTATTTCATTATTACATTAATTCAACATTGATCATTTCACTGTTTGATAACGGCTCTGCATCTGCCTCCACTACCTCTGTATTCACTGTCTCTGCCTCTGCCTCCACTGCTCGACTGTTTCTCTACCTCTGTACATATCCTATCACTGTATCTCTGTTGCTCTACCAAATTTGCACTCCTGTCACTGTATTTTCCATTTCATTTCAACATTCTTCTTCTACCGGTCTCCTTTGCCATCTATGTTGTCTCCTTTACACTTCTTGCTTCTCTTTTTGCTGCCCTGTCTCTGTAAATATACTCTCCCTCTATTCTTATCTGCTCTCTTCTCCTTTGCTTTTGCTTCCTCCTTTGCCATAAATGGCAACATTTCCAACAATTCATACCCTTGTCTCTAAAATCAGTAACTCCTGTTTTGAAATAAGGTGATTTCCTATCGATGACAAATTAATATCCAAGAAGTTCACTTAGAAACATTATATTCCAGTACCACGAGGCTTGTTACAGCATCAACAAGATCCTCGCTTCCAGACCTTTGACCGAAAGATTTTGTTTGCCATTCAACATCAAATCATCTATTCACGCCGTACGAAATGTACTATAGCACCTTGAGGGCCATTGAAATTAATGGTGGTTCTCTTGCATTTGTTAACAACTCACTTCATTGGCTGGTAATCAAACAATGTCTTTCCATGTTAGACTACAAATCATATATTCGCATGGCTAGACTTGTACCCGAATGATCGAGTGAATGAGATAAGAAGACCCTAGATCTAGTTTCAACCATCTAGGCTGTGATTTCAGGATTTTTGTACACATCATCTATATGGTGACCTTACATATAGATTGTCATCCACACATGGGCCTATATTTGTAGGCATGTCTACATCTAGACAATATTCCAATAAAGACGCCTTTCTAAATTATGTACATTTTATTAGATTATTTTATGTGCTGAATATGGGAATGCCTACCCTCAGCAATTATGATCAAAAGAGGATATATCATGATGTAATGTATTGTAATATTGATGCAGGTGACCACTCCGCTTCATTTCCAAACTCATCACAGTGTAAAGCATCTCAATCAAATGTTCTTATTATTTGGATCTCATGCTTTAGGGGTGAATTGTTATAGGTCAATTTGGGCACCATTCCCAATGACCTGGTTAACTGGGCATCATCTCCAAGACCAATGATCAAGGGTGTATCATTCCCTATCATTTTAGTTGCTACATGCCCTAAGACAAGAAATAAGACAAATCAAGAAATAATTTCATCAAGCAAAGGTTTCCATGGTTTCAAGCTTATTATATAGCATATGAGAGCTCACCAAAGCAGGCTCTAAGGGGCCTAAGTGCATTGCATATGCAAGTATCCCCATGCAAGGCTTCTCTGCAAATCACTTCCCGACATTCACAGGTGTGTTGGTCACATTAGGAGTGAAATTCTCATTGTTCCGGAATCTCCACTTGCCCAGTGCCTTCTAGAAGATTTCATATGTGTCAAGACTCAGATCCAAGTGCCCATTTGACATCCACATGACTAGAAACATGTATTTCCTATTTTTGGAAATTTATTGATTGCAAAACAACCTACATTTCATCTATAAATTGAGCACAGATCTAAGTGCTTGAGGGGGAAGAATTTGAGTAGAGAAATGCTGGAGAATTTTCAATTGAGAGCTAGATTTGTGAAGCTGCTGCTGGAGAGATTTATACTGTGATGAGGCTTGGGAACATTGCTGGAAGGTCACTTCAAATCAGTCACTAGGTTGTAATCTCTCCTTCTATCATCAATAAAGAGTACTTCTTATTTTTCCCTATATGCATCTATATTGACTTTGATTTTCCATATTGCAAGATCTTGGTTGATGTATATGGTTTATGCCTTACTGATTTAGCTAACTAGATTGAATAGATATCTATATTATTGCATCTTCTACTATTTCAATGTTCTTTCTTGCAGGAAGCATTTATCCCACAAACCGCTTGAATTTGAAGCTACAACAGAAGAGACAGAAGGGGTCATTTGGAAGCGACTGAACAAGTAAGCCTCCAATCTTCTCTGTGTATCTGTTTTGATTTAGGAAAAATAGTCGTATAGTCTTTCACCTATTTTTATAGAATAACACCTGTCTAGGGAAGCGTGATTTATCCGTAATTCAAAATTCTGGCCCAATAAGAAGGTTCAAAATACACTTCTAGAGAAGCATCTTCAAATAGTAAAAAGGAGGAAGAGAGGATCTCAAAAGGAAATCGAGGAAAACCGCCTCCCTCTCCATCATCATCATCCTCATCAACATCTTCATCTTCCACATCCACTATAGAAACTCATATACATACTCATTCCAAGATCCCAAAAGGAAATATTTTGTTACTCAAGCTAGACATCAAATTTTAACTTACTACATACAATGGAGAGGTTAATGCTGAAAGACTAGACAATTGGATTCATTAATTGGAATTTTACTATAGGATTTAGAATCTGCAAGAAGATGATATCAAAATCCAGTTGGCTTCATTAAGTATAGAAGGAGAAGCACTAGTTTGGTGGGTGGAAAAGACACAAGAGGAAATGCGAATCCATGGTAATATTTCCATTTCTTGGGTCGAATTCATTTCTTCCATTAAAAGAAAATTTTATCCATTATCTTATATGCAGAAAGCAATAATGAGTTGGGAAAAATTTAGACAACTCAAAGGTAAAAGTTTCCAAGAGTATACATAGTTTTGGAAGAGGACTTTAATACTTGGAGTAGACTTAAACTCACAAGATACACTCTTGAAGTATATAGGAGGTCTACATTCCTAATTAAAACACATTATTCTTTTGTTTAACCAAAATAAATTAGATGAAGTATGTGTTCAAGCCACACATCTTGCGGCAAGGGGTAAAAACATTTCTGAAGAGGGTAGTAAGAAGAAGCCATTCAAGGTTAAGGAAAAAGAGAAAGGAGGAAAATGGAAGGGA